>KK499767.1:3513347-3767613 GCA_000688715.1 Glossina pallidipes
GGGGGGGGGGGGGGGGGGGGCTTGTTATCTGAAAGAAATAGAAAAAAAAAACATCTTAACAATAAATAATTAATAGTTTAGTAGTATATTCGCTTTGGGGCGATTCTTCGGCATGCGCATCCATCATTAACACGGTTACGTAAAGAGGAGGATACGAAGTCTGCCTGCCGCGGCTACCTAACTAATATTTAAGTTCGCGAATCTTTTGTGGATATTAGCCAACAAGTGCTATATTTGCTCAATCTATTAAATGCTTGAATTTAAGGTGTACTACACACGGGAGGTAGTGGATCTTCTTTCTACCTTCTGTTGCGAAAATTTTCAGATCCAATTGATGATGACTGATAAAGACAATTTTTTTAAATCCTTTCCTTTTCTGTCTGTTTTTTTTTTTTTTTTCGATTGATTCTCAGTTTTTTTTTTTTTTAATTTTTTTTTTAAATTTTTTATATATCTTTCGATAGTATAAGATTTGAAATATATTATCAAAATTTCACTAATTTTATCATTCCTTGGTTTTTTTCATGTCATGATTTAAAACAACTTCTCCATCATTATTGTTTTAAGATAATCATATTCTTTTATTTATTAATTTTTATTCTGATCTAATCGAATATAACGTAAGTTTTAATTTCCTTTGTTTTTTTTTTTTTTTTTTTTTGAAAAGCATAAAATTTTTTCATTCACTCTTCTAAAAATACATGCAAAACTCATTTCTGCAGTGCAGTGCAGTCTTGCTCTTCCATATTACTACTCTTAAATAATGAAACCTATTAATAGATCATTAAAAAAGAGAAAACAGATGAAAATGAATTTCAATTGAAAAAATAATATAATGCTATCGCCGTCAACTCACTCTCATCCAGCCAGGATTACTTACTCTTACACACGTACGTTCGTTCGTTCGTTCGTTCGTTCGTTCGTTCGTTCGTTCGTTAGCGATATCTTTAATATATGTAACTAAGTTTGTTGACAATAATGGATTGATCCTTGAATCCTTTTACTTACTACTATTAGTTATATTCAATTTCGACCTTCTTACTAAGCGCACGAGACGACCACCCCAGAAGATTCTGAATGTTGTCGACATATTCGAAATACTAATTTAATAATTTATCTATCATGTCATTATAAAAGTTTTAGGATTTGCTTATATTGTGTAACCACCTTTGCGGTTTTTTTTTTGTTTTTGTTTTTTTTTTTTTTTTTTAATTTAGTCAGACGTACAGCGTCGATTTTATTATTAATAAAAATTTCATCCAGATATTGACGAACTCTCCTTGATCGCAATTACAATTGATTGCCTAGGCAGCAGTGGAAAGATGATCGATCGGCTATATTTACTAAATCGAAATTATCGTATGCCCCAAATATAATTTTTATGAGATTTCTCTTTGTCAAATTTCAAAGATGTGATGTCTTTTTATGAATTGATTCAATGAACATGAAAACTAGCATAGTCATTATTCCTTGGGAGAGAAGTGGATCGATTTGAAAAAAAAAAAAAAAAAAAAATTGAAATTAAAACTGAAATCGAAAAAGTTTATTAAGAAGTAATATTCTGGCAAAAGTGACAAAAAGACCTAACGACGAGACTCCTGAGACGACGATGACAATTACAACCTACTGCATCTAGTATCATGTTTTGGTTGAAAAACTATTCAATTTTATTTATATATTATTATACTCTTTGTACATTTAATAAAAGCATATTTTCTTTTTATTACAAATATTTTCAGTTCATGTCATCATTGGAGAAACGTATACTGGCATTTTTAGAGTGCACCTAGTCGATATTCTATCTAATCTGATCTGTCTAACATACAAATCGTGAGCGCAAACACTCTTCAATACCACATGAAGACATAAGGCAAGTTAAATTTCATTTTCAATTTTATACATGAATTTTGCTTCTTCTTCTTTATTATTATTATTATTATTATTATTTGAAATTTCCAATGATTATAAGTAAACGGATCTAATTTCTGAATGCAATACCTTACCTACATATTTTGTGTTTATGTTGAAATCTGTAAATGTAATGAGGATATATATATATATATATAAGAAGCTCAATTTATAATGATATACTTCTTCAAATGTTATTTTGTTATTATTTTATGCCATCTTTACAGGTATTTAAACGACGCAAGGCTGTTGACTGTGATATGTATTTACAAAAGGAAAAAAAAAAAACAACAAAAAAAGTAAGTGCAAATGAATTCTCTTTTAAATATTTTTCTTTTCAATATGTGATGACAATAGTTACCGTACGACAATGTTATGATTAAATGTACATCGGCTGTTATTTCAATAAACTGAACTTATTATTATTATTATTATTATTATTTTTTTTTTTTTTCATTATTTCAAGAATTATTTCTCGATTTCATTTATTTACATTAGTAAATGGTTTTCTTTTTATTTGTTTTTCATTTGTAGATTTTATAAAAATACTTCGAGTGCTGCCGTCTTTACATGATGCAGGCATTACTTTTTGCTTGTCTCATTTAGGTAAGTGATTGCGCCTTTAATTTGTCTTAAATAATTGATGAATAAATTACTTCTTATATATATACACCGTCGCTATATGCTAATCTTGTCATTCATTTATTAATGTCTTTGAAGTTTGTATCTCAGATTTGAGAGAAAAACTATAAATGATCCATGCGCTCTTCGAGAATATTATTAAAAAGTTTAAATTGATTAATCGAAACAACTAAGAACATTATAGTCGGGCAAGGCCCTATACCAAATTGTCTAACGTAATTCTTATTTTTATTATAGAACACAACAATTATATCTTGTTTCTATATAAAAAGCATATTTTTCGTGTGCGTATTTCGGGGGACGCGGGCCTAAAACTCAACCCAATGTAGTACAAGTTTAATCGTTACATAGAGCAAGATCCAAAATTAGCCCTAAATGATCCAAACTTTGTACGGTTCATTTTTGTATGAAATAAATATTGTGGGTGAATTTTCATCACCACTCACACTCTTCTGCTCTACAAAAGATCAATTTTCGTGAAAATCTTTTTCATTAGCGTTTCATTGGCGCATTTTCAATAGCGTTCGACCTTGTCACGTCATTGTACTAAATTTCATCAAAATGTCTCAAAAATTGCGACCTGTAATTTGAACACAAATATTCATGGACATTCATCAGAGGGAGAGACGGACAGATAGGCTTAGATTAATTCAGATTATGATTCCAAATCGATCGGTACAATAAAAGGTGGGTCTATTTTAAGCCCTTGTGCTTGTTACATACGTCCGCACTAACTTAATAAAAAACCTTGTACCACAAGTGGCGTAGGGTATAAAAAGAGACAACTTATGACGAGCAAACTTTTCTTACGCTATTGATATGAAGTTTGTGTCCACTTTCTTAGTGTTAGCAATAGGTATAAGGCTCAGCTGGTAAGTGTGTGCCAGAATTGTATCTCGTTTACAAGATTTGTGACTGCTTCCCATAAATCTTACTCTCAAGTAGCGAATTTGTGCTAAAGTATGTAAGAGGGAACGCAGTCCTCTTAGAGAATTTCTTCACAACCATCTTGGAAAACTTTAGTATAATTCAGGTGCTTCATCTTCGTTTTTAAAAGAGCACTGAATCCAAAAAATCGGGGTTGAAAATTATTCCGAGTAACCTGTAAACCTCCTACGGGTTAAAAAAAAAAAAGATAAGAAGACGCCAATATGATAAAACTCGGCTCTATATGGCAGAATCTGTGCCCCGGGAATTACCAGCCCGAAATAACCTCTTTGATCTTGTCGGCAAATTGTTCCGATAAACAATCGAAAGCATGGCCTTTCCTTTCTTTTTTATAGCCATACAAAGCACAACCGCGAAAGAAGCCTACTTGTCTTTTGTGCACGGACTTAATATTTTGCCTAAGAGATGGGCGAGGAAGTAGTTAATGGCAAATCATAAACGAACGTGCAATTTCCGAATGAACCGGAATTTTTGATTTATAGAGAAAATCGCTTTGTTTTTCATTAATTATCATCTCAAAATTGTTGATCTAAAGGATCGTTACTTATGTTATATCACAGATTATCGGAATTTGTACATTTTTTTGATGAATGGACGGGAGTGACAAGATTAGGTAAATTTCAAATATTATGTTTGTAAAAAAGAGTGGCTATCATCTATACTTCATCATCATAAAGCTTCCTTATCCTATTTTTCAGGGTTTGCGAAATGCAATGAATGACAAAATTAGCATAGTTGCATTTGCACTTTTCAAATGATGAGAAAATGTTACCGAATGAACATAAACGATCATGACTATAGACTTTAGGCTGTAATTAAATTCTGATTTTTTCTTTTTTCTTACTCTCATGTGTACTTTAACCTCAAAACGAATATGAAATTAATGGAATATTCTTCTCCTTCTCCTTCTTCTCTTTTTTTTTTTTTTTTATTAAATTTCAGGTTTTTGTTTTATGGCTAAAAAAATTTAATAATTTCTATTGCAAGGTTAGTAAATTTTCATAAACGAGAAAGGCTATCCTCCTCGTCTATGTGTTTAGTGATTGCTTATTACGACCTTTTCAAGCGATCGAAATGTGAACGAAAGATCGTATGTTCCAATCACTAAATGTGTGAATGTAAAAGAATTTTCTACTAAACGAGAATGCGTTTATTTTTTCAGGTTATCTCCAATCCTTAAAATTTAATTACTCTCTGTGTGTATCCTGCATTTTGGGAAAAATAATTCGTAAGTGTGTAAAAAACTAGTACCATATATACTATAAATACAGTACATTTTTGTCTCATAGCTTTTATTTCGGAATAAATTTGTCCACTTGAATAAATAGACAAATTTTTTGTTATAAGGATTACAAAGACGTAGAGACATTTTCGTTATAAAATTGCAAATAATAGGTGCTTACATGTATTCTGATCATTTTTTTCACTTGAAATAGGCATTTATTGAAAAAAATCCATCCTCTCTTCTTTCTACAACTTCCCATCTTTTCATCTTTTGTGCCATCATGGTGTTATTGCATAGGCAGCGATCCATTTTCGCATTGCTTCAGCATTTCCTACCTATACTGCATCGGTCTGAACAAAGGGTAATCAAAGAGCGCTGTACCTGCTGAACTTCCCATTTGAGTCGTGAACAGTGCATCCTTGTTAACTCTTGCAAACTGTCGCCGAGCGTTGTCATGCAAGAGGATAACTTTGTCGGTATTGCTCGTCTTTTTTGTAACAATACATGGCTCAATATGTTCAATTGATATCGGTCGCCGGTAGACATCAGACTCCTTATCGGGATTTAACGTCCGCACCTGGCATGAAGCGATAATCAGGCCGGTTGCCTAGAACCATCGGCAGTTTGTCTAATTCAACTAAGAACCCCCCAAGGAGTAAGACAATCTCTATTGAAGGCGGGTTTATTACTCTGAGGTATCGAATTAGAAAATGGATGTGGGCCATTTTCTCGCTTATTGGTTTGCGTCGCGGCCTATCTAAACACGTCTTAGATAGTTCTCCACGAAACTTCGAAGTAACCGTAGCCACCACGATACTCCCCAAAGGGCCGTATCCAAGCATTCAGGTAAGAAGGAATTCTCCCGACAGTCGGATGGGTAGGGCATTTTCTTGCCAGGAGCAATGCTACTTTTGGGCAACTTGACCTCGGTGGGCACTCACTAAATTTCATCGCTTATCGCTCGTACAGAACTAACTTACACCATGCTATACTGTTTTGAGTGATCTCATATTGTACGCAGCCGTAGCCACTCTTGCCTTCTGACTCTCCACATGCCCCGGTACGTTATTCAAGCACTATTCTTTCTCGAGGAGATAGTGCTTCCCAGTTTGTCATCACCACAGCACGCACATAACTGTACCCCAGGCCCTCACGGGGCTTGACAACCTCCATACATAAAAGGGAATCAAAAGGGAGAAGAAAAATGCTCTCTTTTCATTAGAAAAGAGAGACCTCTTCCGTTACAGCTCTCTCAGACTTCCAAGAGAAAAACCCGTCGGCAGGCTATAGATAGCGAACCTTAAACCCTCCTTTGCCGTTTGACTGTGCAACTTTTGAAAGTGAGAGCCATAGAAGCAACAGTCAACGTTTATAGGCAGCACCGTGAGAAGGTGAGGGTTTCGGAACATCTATGTTCACCCGTAGTTTCAAACCCTACATCTACAGTAGTAACAGTTTAGTTCGGTTAGAGATTTTTGTCCATTCGACTTTACACACCTCCAAGACATGGCTTTTAGAGCATGTTAACGACTTCTTCTGCCGACGAAAGTCGTTATCCATGAAGTTTATTTTTGCTGTTCGGGAAAAGAAAGAAGTCATTGAAGTACCAAATCAGTAATTCGATTTTTTCACCCCAGAGATATGTAAGAGAGGCGTGCATTGCCTTAATGGGGGATGATTCGATAAGTTGATCGATTCATCCTTCAGCTGATTCACACGCCAATTTTCACGGGTTAACGAAACGCACTACCTATCGTGCTATTGCAACAGTGATTTTCAATATGATGTTTATTAATTGGATAAATTGATCTGCGTTATTTGATTGTACCCTACAGTACTGATAGTGGTGCAGGACATGTTAAGTTTGTACGGATGCCTATAACAACCAGCAGGACTGGACGTAGACCCAGCTTTTCGTAGGCGGATCAGTTCAGTGCGAGTCGATCTAAGCCTGTCTGTCTGTCCGTTCGTTCGTTTGCCTTGCTTTCTTTTGTTCAACTTATAGGCTGCAACTTTTAAATTATTTCGGTGGAACTTGGTACATTCACTCGTTTTGGCCCAATGCTGTTGGGAATAATTCTGATCTGACGACTTTTTTGAAATTGTTGTATAAACAACTCTTGCCAGCGAAGTGGCAGTGTTGTAGAGCATTTAATAGTGAGCCTTTACACTTTTGTTATCAGAAGAAATAGAAAATCATAAAAAAGAGAAATGGGCGGGGCATAATAATGTTTTTATATAAAATAGGACACTCTATACAAATGTTATTCATTTGGCAATATGGAGGTAACCTGTTATAAAATAAAATTTTTCTCGTCGAAAATTGTATATATAGCTCAATGAATATTTTATTAATCGCTCTAAAATTATTTCTATTTTCTCTTCCTTTCCATTGCAGTTTCATTCTTTCTTCAATACTTTCTTTTTGATGGGATTCGATCAGGTACAATTAATTTGCTTTTCTTTCATACTTTTAAACATAAAAAAAAAAAAAAAATTTTTTTTTGTTTCATGATGAAATATAATTTTGGTCCGTGTTTATGACTTTATGTGATTTCAATTCTTCCAATTACTGATAATGTTCTTCTAATGCATTAATATAACATTAATATGACTATGTAAATTTTGCCCCTCCCTCTTTTAATAATAAATACATTACAATTTTACTTTTCCAGGTTGACTTGTAATTATTCTGAATTAAAAACAAGAATTCGATGAGGGAAGGAGGAAAGGTAAGATAAAATTTGATTTCAACTTATTATATCAGTTCTTATATCCATCAGCAAACGAGCACCATCAAGCGGGGAGGGGGCGAGGGAAAGCTCTCTAAACCGGACAGCGGGGTTAAGATCCCATATATATAATTCTCACTACGGCAAGATTCAGCCGTAAGCCGGCAGCTTATTCCAGTTACTCTGCAAATCGAATTGAAATCTTGAATTGTGGGCGGTGGTACGGTATTGTTGTTCATTTTTATATGGAAGAAAGCTTCGTGGGAACCAAATAAGACAAGCATAGCTTTTTTTAGCTCTTGTTCTTTAGCTCTTGCGTTCTATGTGAAATTTCGAGGTCAAATATGGTGACAAGCGAGATTGTCAAGGCGAGGAGTCCATTAGATTAGAAAACGAACGTGCAACAACAAACTCCCTCCCTCCTCACGCATTTTGCAAAATTTAAGGCATTGGTGTTAAAGTGTGCCAGATGGATATCATGAAAGAACCTTCTTAACCCACTTTTTCATATGATGAAATAATTTTGGTCCGTGTTTATGATTTTATTTGATTTTAATTATTGCTTTCAAAATTACTGATATTTAATTAAAGTATATATGTAAATATTATTTAATAATAAATAAAAAAAAATAAATTTTCTTTCCCTTTCTTTTATACTTTCAGAGGAGGAGGGGTTGGCGAAATAACAATCGTATTAAACGTTTTTAAAACACTATTGGATTTTGAAAAGAGTTTACTCAAACTGCATAAAATAATTAATTGATTTCTTAATCTTAATTGGTATTAAGAAACTCTCTTATTCATTTTCTTTATTACTTTGTAGTTTTGCGAAATTTAAAAAAAAAAAAAAGACGGAAAAAACAAAAAAAAAAGAAATGAATGAAAAATAAAGAGTTGTTTGATATAATAAAATAATTAAAATGAAAATTTAAAGAAAACATAAAAAAAGGATTGTTCTTATCGTTCTTTCAAGACATTAACTGAAAATTATTCCGATTGATTAATTGAAAGATTTATACAATAATTAATAAAAATTGTAAAATCAAATACAAATATTTAATGAGAGCCGCTATTAAAAATTAAAAACAAACTCCTCTCTCTTAGCTGATGCTTTGTTTTTCATTCAATAATGAATTTGTTTTATAAATTTGCGTAAACTCTTCAAAAATTCTCCAATGAAATTTTCATTGACTTTCAAAAAAAAAAAAACAAAAACAAAAAAAGACAAAAAGAAAACACAAAGAAAAAAAACTTCAGGTGAGCCCAAAATTATTTTAATTATAATTATATATACGAATTATAGAATTATGAATATGATGATATATTTTATTCTTTAAGTCTTCTTTTCCCGACATAAGTTGTTGTTCCAACTACTACTAGTACTGCTAGTACTTATTGATGATACTTAAGCTAACTGATTATTTATTTAAGAATTATGTATAAAAGATTTATTATTGTTTTTATTTTTATTCTTATAACTTGTGTGTTTGTTTGTTTTTCTCTTCTCGCATTTCTCCTTCATTTTAGGTATGTAAAGAAGCTGAACTTGAAGACACGCTACATGCCGTAGCAAATCAATTTTTATTAAACACATATCTTGTTTTGATAAAATGGAAATTTAATAAAGCATAAAAATCATTTAGCATTCAAAACAATGTGTTTTTTCATTTATGCTTTTTCAATTTAAAACTCTAAACCCAAACGCGCAATGCCTCTTGACATGACATTCAATTGTAATTGCACTTCGCCATACGATTCTGTTGATAAACCTATCGGAACATAGGGAAACAAAAACAATCGTTATTAAATTTTCGTTGCTTTCGATTGAAGGATATAACTGAAAATTATATATATATATAAAAATATAAATACAAATATACATATATATATATGTATATATATATAATAATATATATATAAATACAAATACAAATACAAATATAAATACAAATATATATATATATAAATATATATATATATAAATATATATATATATAAATATATATATATATATATATAAATATATAATAAATATATATAAATANATATATATAAATATATATATATATAAATATATATATATATATATATAAATATATAATAAATATATATAAATATATATATATATAAATATATATATATATATATATAAATATATAATAAATATATATAAATATATATATAAATATATATAAATATATATATAAATATATATATATATAAATATATATATATATAGATATACAAATGTATACAAGTGAAACGTTAATCGGATTTTCTTATATGGGCAGTCAGTAGAGCTAGTTGTGAGGCGATTTATAGAACTTTCATTTAAACGGAATATGACTTGAGGAGGAGGTGAACGGCCGCAAATTTAAAAAAAAAAAAAAACCAACGTAACTTCAAATAGATATCGAGGCTAAGAGCAATTTCGAATCTTTCAATGCTTCCACCAAGGAATTATAAGCTTGGAACGAACTCTTTGTTCGTCGTTCGTTATGCGTTCGGCTATAACGTACGATTCTGTTTTTGATCGATGCAGTTAAAGAGGAGTTTCCGAGCAAAACTTGCCGATGAAAGAGAATGGAAGACAATATTTGAACATGGATCCTGGAATTGCCACTTAAAAAAAAAACAAAAAAAAGTTATTATGATAAAGAAACATGTCTCTCACACATTCTAAAACTTTCAACGCGTTTGTCTCAAAACACGATTTTTCAAAGCGGCACGCACGGTAGCGTAACTTGAAGCAATTTGCAATTATATATCCTTACACCACTTGCGGTGCAGAGTGTGTATTATTCGAACTTGTTACACACTGCACCACTTGTGTTAAAAAGGTATATTAAGTTAGAGCGGACGTATGTACCACGCGGAAAGGCTTATGATAGACCCACCTTTTAATATACCGATCGATTCATAATCATAACATGAATTGATCTAAGCCTGTCTGTCCATGTAAATTTATGTTCAAGCTACAGGTCGCAGTTTTTGAGACATTTTGATTCAATCTAGTACAATGACGTGTTCTGATCTAAGGTGGGACGTCATGGAAAATGGTTCAAATCGCTCCCCTTTTGCGGCCACTGCCCACGTGACGCCCTATTCTGAAAAGAATTGTAATTTTCAAAATTTTATAAAATTTGGGACCATCCACGTCCATTTTTGGATCCTGTCTCATGTAAGGATTGAACTTGTGTTGTATTAGGTTGCGTTTTGGACCCGTTTCCCCGGAAATACGCGCACGAAAAGTGTCTTTATATAGAAACATATAATGGATACAATTTTTGTGTTCTATAATAAAAATAAGAATTGTGTCACACAATGTGGTGCAGGATATTTAAAGGTTGGTCTTGCCCGACTATAATTGTTTTCAAACACAATAAAATAGTGCCTTTTTTTCGTCGAAAGTGCACTTTCTCAATCAAACGTTCGCCATTTGCACGAAAATGGATATTTGTTGAAACCCCTACGTATTTCTTTAGATATGGGGATGTAGATAAAATGATTTTTTTTTTTTGAATCTTTTAATCTAAATTTGGGCCAGTTATGCTACGGCTCAGAGAATGGCTGCGGTGTTCCCGTTTTTTACTATTCAATTTTTTTACTAGTACTAGGTAGTGGCTTAATAATCTATTCTATTACCTTTCCTTCTATCCAAAAGAAAACGATGCCCAAAAATTGTTCTTTTGTTTTTTAGGCTTACTTCCTTAGTTGAGATTTTAGATTTCTCCGGTTCTACTTTGCAATTTAGGGTTAAGAGGTTATGGAGTAGTTTATGAGAATTTCCAGCACCAAGGTTATGTTTGCATTTCGGGACAGACAGGGCTTTTTGCTTTACTTCGAATTTCTTAGTCTTTTTGCATATTATGAGGTTTGCAGTGAGACTTATCAAAAGATGTCTTTTACTTGGGAATTTATGGACATCTAGATTTCAAATAGGAAACAAGGGAAATTGTGAGAATATGCGAATGTGTCAGTGTGTCATTAAGAATTTGATCGCAGTAAGTCTTATTTAATGGCTTACTGCTTCCAGCAATGGCAACTGCACAGCAAGATCACTAATAAGAGGTCAATTCATTCTTTTCGACTCCCTGACGCCTACGATCGCGAAAGACACACATGTACATATGAATATCTTATGTTCGTAAATTTGAATGCGAGAAATTGTGAATGACTCTCCGCAATGGATTATACTTTTCTATTTAGGCTGTTTCGTACCACATGCGCCATTTGGGCATTTTTGAACTTGACATGCACTGGGTTTAAAATTTTCTCTCTTTTTGCAAAGGTAGAATTTTCAGCAAAAGGCGAAACAGCAGGTGATTAAATAAAAATTACTTTGTGGTAAGGTACGTCTCTGGTATCGATTGTTCTCCATTTTTGTGAAAAAATTGCCGATATGGATGTTAAATAAGAGCGCTTAGAGATTGGAAGACGACAACCTACGTGTGTTAACTTAAAGTTAAATATGGCGGTTGCCATGATATGACGTGGTGCCGCCTGTACAGGTACTAAGCAAGTGGGCTTGTTGTGTGTACGCATGCGTCATTAGGTGAGAAGAAGATTTGCCACCTGATTGCCTCAACCCAAATCTTAACTTTCACGGGGAGCTGTTTTATCTTGTGGATCGATAAAATTCTTCATAATCCGTATATTTGACAGTCGCCGAGGGAGCATATCTTGAACCTATATAATCGAACAGTTAGTTATCCGATTATTATCCGATACATGTTAGTATCTAAATATCCTGTCGAGGTCTTTTTTCTTTACTTTTTTATTATTTTTGCCATTTCTAAGGAAAGAGTTTTGTAAGAGTTGTAATGCGTTACCTTTTGTTTTCATGTTGTCCAATAGAATTTTAGGATCTTTTAATTCAGGATTTCGTCCTGTTAACCATCTGATGAAATCCGACATCATGTTAGTGCAACGTGGCCTTAGAATTGGAGCTTTTAACATTTGACTAATACTCTTACAATTACCGCTACCAAAAACGGGCACATGGACGCGAGAATAGCCCAAAGATACATCAATGCCCCAACGTGTTGTACCATAAATGGATATTAAAATTTGTGGCCCTGTATGGTTAAATGAATGAGTCATTGTGTGATTTAATTTTCAAATTTCTAACTTACAGCCAAAGGGATTTGTACTTTGATAGGTTAACTCTATAGGCATATTAATCGCTATTGGTTCGTTGAAATTACTTTTGCGATTGGAAGCCGATTGTGTTATACCATATTTAATACCACTCATCAATTCCCAATCCTTGCCAGCTATTGCTTCGTAACGGCAAAATATTTCAGACGCTTCAGGACCCAAAGGAAAACTTGCCGATTCAATTTGACCGGTTATATATAAATTGAAAAAACTGGCTGCTGCAGTAGCCGACGATGATTTCATATTCTTTTACCGGTGCTATTTTACGTATTGCAAGTTTGAATAATAATAAATAATGGTAGCCATAGCAATGAATTTGCCATAAGCGGGCGAATATAAACAAGAGGCGAGAAAAGGGTATGCAGTTTTTAGCGAATATTCTGACACTCTATTCCTTAGTTTTAACTTTCATTAAATACTTTTCGAAATCAAAAAAAAAAAAATAGAAAAAAAATAGGACGACCTTAAAAATATTGACCTTAACAGAAGATAACTTGAAAATGTCCGCTTACATGGACTACGTATTAATTGAAGGAAATTAAATATATTCGGGTGTTCATGTTTTTTAGTTTACTACATATTTTGTAAGAGAGTCAGGTAAATGTAGTGTGTGCTGCCTTAAGACAATACATTCAAATATACAGATGTTGAAAGGGCACATGTCAGTAGGCCGATCGGCACCTCTTTTTTTAACTAAGGACGAGTCCAGAATACTGATTGAATATATTTCGATCATAAGCATTGCAATAATGGCTGGAAGAATGATTAACAAATGAACAGAACCAGATCGAGTGGCGATCGATGGGGCGTTTAATTCCTATTTCTGGCATACTTTGATAATCGTTGTGGACTTAAGTGAGCTTAAGACAAAGTCCTTTGAAAATGAAATATATTCAAAAGAAACCTTTATACGCTTAATACTGCAGTGATGGCTATGGCTGCTGGGGATTGTCAGATTTCAGCAAATCGAGGGACACTTTATTGCGTATAGGCATATTCTAAAAGAAGATTGTCATTAAACTACTTTTAATAATGAATCGAACACTAAAAGTTTGATTGTTTAAGAGCACTTTCAGGATTTGGTCGGTTTGGTCGGTTGATGGATCCAAAATTAATATCAACGAGTACTTATTTGGTTCAATTTCATTTGATGAATATATGCTCAGGTCAGGTGATTTTAAATCACTTTGTGCGACAAGAAGGTATTAAGTTTGTGTGGCAAAGTAGGGCTTGAAATAGAACCACCTCTTACCTATGTTAATGGGCTCATTCTGGGGTATTTTTTGTGTCCAGTCTGTTAACCACAATTAACGAAATATTTTAATGGAATTTGACGCACGGACATAGTTTGAACATTTTTATGATCCTGTTCTGAAAAAATCGTTATATAAAACAAAAATTTGATTTTTAATATTTTTCAATAAAAATCGTAAGAAAAGTGATATTTCAGCATATTAAAGGAATTTGGAATACTTTTATTGGATCGGGTCATTTTTTTGAGATCTTTTTGGATATAGTCGTAAAAATTAACTCTTTACATGAAAATTGATCCAGAGTATTGATTGAACATGTAAATCGACTGCATTAGATTTTGACTGTGTATGCAGATTTTTCGAGTACCTCGCCATATAAAGATTCTTATGGAAATTAAGCCTATATATGATAAGAGGGCCTCTGTGTCCTCCTATTCGCGTATCCATCTGCCCAACTGTAGTATATCTGTGGCAATTTAAAACTATGCAAAATTTGTCGAAGGACACGCCTACAATGCAATATAAACTGAAAACATCTTTGCTTGTGGTAGTTTTCGGCTTTACTCATGTACTTCAATACATACACGATGAAAATTTGCTTTTTTTGTTTGCTGCAAAGATAGAAAAAATCAGCCACGCCCACCTAATACTATAAAACAAGAGCGTTTAGTTTTTTTCGTTGTTTTTGTTTGTCTTTTAAGATAACAATTACAAGCGAATACAATTTTCTTAGTTATTTTCTTTGGGAAACTTTGACAATCTAATACATCCCTGTAGTGAGAGAGAACTAAACAACAAGAGAAGACAAGACAGCTCACGAAAATTTGTTATAAAAGAGGATAGCACGAGATATAAGTAAATATAACAAGAGCGCATAAGAAATTTTTTATAGTAAAAGGCGGTACATATTTCAAGGACATTTGATGTTACGAACAATAGTTGTAGCGCTGTTTATTAATAGCCGTTCGACTGCTTGTTCCTTCACTTTTATTGCTTGCATTGACAGGAATTCCTTTACCGTTTCTCCATATAATGTCATGTACAATTTCATGTTTTCAGCTGCATATGTGCTGTGGTGTGCATAACACTATATATGTATGAAAACAAAAATAATGAAACAGCGGGTAGGAAATATAGTTTGTCTTCGTTTTATTGTTTATTTTGTTGTGAAGAATTTCAAGTATTACGTTCGCCAAATGCTGCAATAAATTTCATTGAAAATTTTCTACAGAGAGATGAATAAAGTTTTCACAATTAAACAATCAAAAGGACTACAGTAAGTCACGGCGTACGATTAAATGCCCTCCACTACCCTACAGTTATTCGTACAATGATTTGTCTCCGTTAACGACGGTATATCAAAAGCCGTTCTTTTCAACCGTCTAAGGTACAGTGACGCCAGCATTAATGTTACGTGATACGTATATTGAATTTGTAGAGCCTATGCGATGTCTTAGTACTAGTGCTTGATAACAAATTCACCTCACCGCCATATTAACACAAAGGTTTATCCAACTTTGCGAAAATTCTACAATGTAAATATGTTTACCTAGCGATCAGCATTAAACTTAAACTTAAACTTGAACTGTCTTAGTGTCATATATCAGTTACTGCATTGAAGTGGTTGCCAGATGTCCTTTATAAAATCTTGCTAAACTAGAATCAGACTTCCATAAGATCGTACGCTTTCTTATATGTAATAATCGGCTCAAGGATCATGTATCCTTTTATGTTCCAACTCTATAAGGATACTCTTTGGGAGGTGACCTTAAATGTAGATTTCGCATTTATCTTTAATATTTAAGATGATTAAGTTTCAATAACCCCGCGCTTCCCTTAAGGGCGATTTCAATTTAACCGATCTAGTAGGCATTGAAAAATCATCCGTTGCATCCTCGTTGGAGTATGCGTTCAAATTTTGGTACATTTGCTTGCTATAGTTTATGAGTAATGATTAAAGACCCATTTTGTCTTTCTTTTGAGAAACAGAGGTATTCTTGGTTTGCGTGATGCTGTGACCGTCTCCTTCGATCGATTCGACCTATTTTCAATACCAAGCTGCGAGTAAGAACTTCTAAATTTGAAGTCGATAGCTCCATTTTTACGACCAGGAGAATATTTACAACAGACATTTCACATGCGGGCAGGCGGACAGACTTACATGCTTATAGCGCTTCAAAACTTGATACTGCCTCTGAAGCTTCATTCTGGGCGTTGCAAACGTTTTAACACAATGAATATACCCTTCATCCTTCGGTGATGGGTATAAAACAAATATTAACTAATGTTAGGAAATTGATTATTGAGAAAATGGTAGAGGCTACGAACGATTAGTTGACCACCAACAATAATGAAAGCAGCGAGTCTCGACGTAGACTTTTTGTTTAGCACCAAATTCTATCACTACATCCGGATGCCGATTTAGATCACACTAATCGGAAAAACGATCAAAAACTCAACTAATATAAGTTAGAATTAAGGATCAGTCTTTAATGTCTTTATGCGTACACAGGCGTCTTTCCCTTAACCTTGTACTTGTAAAGTGTAGTTTCGATACAGCGCGGTACGAATAAATTGTATTAAAAGGGACACGAGTACATTCATTCCTTTATTTATTATTAAATATTTAATTATTTTGTCCATTGCAATACTTTCAGACTAAGAAAATTAAAGCGCTTACTTATTTACTTCATATTCTGGGGAAGCGGCCATGTTAAATAAATAGGTATCGTAGCTTGTGCATTATCCCAAGGGAGCCGTTAAAAATTGCATACAATATATTAAAGTGTATGTGTGTGCAGACATATTTCATTTAATAAAGACACGAGTTAGTTGGGTAGTTAATTATTATTTTTACTTATAATAGAACTTTTTTTTGAAAATGAAAAACATTCATTTTTTTACCAAATTTTTATTAAAATTTATTAAAGCATTTGACGAACATAACTTTTGGAAATCTTCAATGGTAATTGACAAAGACGACAGCATGAAAACTATTTACATTCGCTACATGATCTTCCGATACTTTTTTCACACACATACACACACATATACATAAATACACATGTATATATACCACAGGGTATCATATAAAACCACCCAGAAATGCCTATGTAACATTTAATGTAACATGCTTTCATAAATATTTGATGTTATGTGACGTCATATCAAGAAATCTTTAGCAGAATTTTTTCCCATACAAATAATGAGAATGAAAGAGCAAGCAGTCAAATGGCTGCCAATGTGACACTGCTACTTGCTGTTATATTAACAGAGACATCACAAGTTGCTTTACTTTGCTAATTTAAAAATTGAATCTAATAAAAATATTCTTATCAGACTTTTATGAATGAAAGAGCAAGCAGTCACTGCTACTTCTTTTATATTAACAGAGACATCACAAGTTGCTTTACTTTGCTATTTTAAAAATTGAATCTAATAAAAACATTCTTATCAGACTTTTATGAATGAAAGAGCAAGCAGTCACTGCTACTTCTTTTATATTAAGAGACACATCACAAGTTACTTTACTTTGCTATTTTAATCTAATTGAATCTAATAAAAATGTTCCTATCAGACTTTTATGCCTGTTTTTCTTGTTGCCTGCTTGTATAAAAAATGTATTATATAAATATGTCCTAATTACAATGCAAAAATTATACAAAACTCACTACAAATATTTTAAATAAATATTATTTATCTTAATAAAGTTATTTCCGCTTACTTTCACATACATTCTATATTCCATATACTCACTAATTTGCGGTATATTAAGTTTTTGCGGTTGTATAAAATGTTCAAAAGAACTTTCGATAGATCAGCCATCTTCTATTCAGTATCATTTCCTGAATTGATTTAATCGCGTCAATGTATTTCATGTCTGTCCGTCTTTCTATGTGTTCAATCTATATGTCGCAATTTTCGAGATATTTTGATGAAAATTTCGTACTGAAAATGAATTGAACGGAATTATTCTTACGACTGCTTCGCGTATATAGTGACCTATTTTGGGGGAATCGTTGTATGGAAGGAATTTCTGTTTTTAGTAATTCTTGGTAGAAATGTATGGACAAATTAATATGAAAAGATTGGACGGACAAAATAATTATTTGACATATAAATGAATTCAGATTAGTTTGCCTTACATAGATCTATAGAAGAGCTTTTATGAAAAATAGATCTTTACATGGAAACGAGATATATTTGACCATAC
Source organism: Glossina pallidipes (assembly GCA_000688715.1). NCBI lineage: Eukaryota > Metazoa > Arthropoda > Insecta > Diptera > Glossinidae > Glossina > Glossina pallidipes. Next base: position 3,531,429 of record KK499767.1, read on the forward strand.
ATTAATTTGTATATAGATGAAGAATATTGTATTGATCGTGTTGGTGTAGGGTATTTAACACTGGGTGGTGCAAGATCACAGCATGAAAACTTGTTTTTATTTTAAAATTGCATTAAAACTATCCGATAATATATAATTACTTGATTTATTTTAATTAATCTTAATCTGTGTTTTCATTAAAAAATTTTAAAAAGCCTGTGAGCCTCGCACTAGTGAAGCTCTAGAAACTATTTAGAAGAATTCTTAAACCAATACATATGCAGTGCATATCAAATTGCAGCTTTACATATATCACGGACGTGCTTGTCGAGCGATCGTATCCCTTTCTGCACTGAATTTTCCAATGGGTCGGATGAGTGAATGCATAAAGCCTGCAGCGATTAATGTGCACATCACATTTATTTCCAGCCGTGATTACTTATCGTGGAAAAATACAACTCGTTTTCGATGGATCGCTTCTGGATACTTTGTTTTCATTGCGAGCTTGAATGGCGTTAGTTGGTGACAACCACAATCCACAAAGCAAACACAAAGCTTGCAAGATTTTCCAGCGTTTACACAGCTTCATTCACGATCTTTTCCCATATTCCTATCGCATATCTCATGCTTCCATCAATTTCTTCAAAGTTGGTGCAATCGATCCATTCAATCGATCCATTAAATTTTTAACTGTTAAGTCATGAGGCACCGAAATATCGAGTTTATCTACACTTCCACAGCCACATGGCATAGGATGAATTGTGGCGATCTTTTTTTAATTTGTTTCAAGAACTTCATCCACTTAATCGACGATTGATTGACCAAAGGGTGGCGCGTTTTCCAAAATAAAGACGAGCAATACGTTTTGATAAAACGCCTTAATGCTACGAAGCATCGGTCGATGCGATATTGTAAAATATAATGAATTTTTTTTTGAAATTTTGGCTCCGCTTAAAAACGCAATTACTTTCGACTGTCTAATCATTTTCCTATTTTGACCGACTCGTTGAGAAAAGCGATAAGAAATTTTTCTTTCACGCAACATAACAACTTACGGCCTTTTATTTCGTTCCAACAAGAGATGACAAGTAAACGGATTCGTAGACATGGCCAAATCGACTTCAACTCTTCGGATTATAAGACGTACCTTCTTATATAGAAAAATGGACTCAAATTTTGGGTTGTGTCTTATAGTCTGAAGGTTAACATTAAAATATTTTTTCAATAAATCGTCTCTAAATTTGAGGTACGTCTTATAGTCCGAAAAATACGGTACGCCACGGGAGTTAGGTATGACGCAAGTTATCTCAAGACAATAGTCAATCAAAACAATAAGTCACAAGGAAACTGACTACACTGTCGTTTTAGTTTGTTGCGCGGAAGGAAGAAAACTACCGTCGCCTTTGCTAATTTTCAAGAGGACAATATTACCAAAATATGATATTCCTAGTCAAGAATAAGACTGGATCGATGAGCCAGGAATGAAATTATGGATAGAAAAGATGTGGGCAAGATGTGTGTGGTTCAAGTGCATTGTTTAAAAAGACTGTGATGTTAGTCAAGTGAGATCAACAGAATTAACGAAGAAGCTTGTAAAAGGAATGAATACAGAAATGGCAGTCATTCCTGTAGGCCTCACAAGTCAATTACAACCCCTAGATGTCTCTAGTAATAAACCATTTAAAAATCTTATGCGAGAAGAGTGGAATAAATGGATGGTAAATCAAATTATGATGTCACCGCAGCAGGACGTACGAACCGATCGACAATTTCGGTAGTTTGTAATTAAGTGAAAAATTTATGGGAAACAGTAAAAGAAGAATACGGAATAAGTAATGCGGATAGATGGCATTGAAGATGACGCAGTTTTCGAAAGGAATGATCTGAACAATGTCGTATTGTAGGCATGGAGAGTAAGTGAAGTTTTTAGCAATTGCTACCGGATTTATAGGCCGATCAGAGGAAGTGACCCGAGAGAAAGAGAGTATTCACACTTATGATAAAACTGCTACTTAAGCAAAGTATATCTAAAGCTTTAATTCTTCTTCTTCTTGCATTTGAAATCTTGTATTTGATGACATTTCCGGAATGAGCCGATGAAGGAGTAGACATAATTGAAATCGCCCTCAGTATTAATTAAGTCACTCAATCAATCTGTTCGTACAAATGAATTAACAAAATTAGTTTAACATTTAGAATTCACTATAACAACAATAATAATAATAATAACAATAATAATAATATTAACAATTTTTAAGAAATGATTATTGATGATTTGTTATCACAAAAATTTATTTTGTATTATTCATTTTACCAAGAATCTAGTTACGGATAGAAAAAAACGGATGCATTTTTTTTTTTTTTAATTAAATCGCATATTATAGGAAAGTGGAAATTTTATTTATATATATATATATATATATATATATATATATATATGCATGTATCCGGAATCAAATTTCGCAGAAGGAGTATTATGAATGAATGCACAGACACCAATGAAAATAAAAGTATATTCGTTTTGATTTGCCGCATGAATATTGAATGCGGTAATGGGTCTCTTTGGATATCAATTCAATGCAATTTATTGATTGAATATTCGGTTTAGATTCGGTTAAGAAAATTCTTCATTCATCTCTGAATGCAATTTATTGATTGATTGTTCGATGGTTTAGATTTACAAAAATTCTCCCAATCCACATATAAAAAATTCTTTGGGATTTGAAAAATTTCAAGAAGGACACGACAAAACCGAAGTGAGATTCCGATGCTTATTAAGAATACACTATGCGACGATATTGAATGAATTTCAGTTCAATTATATTTGCGTATTAATCCGTCGAGTAGGTAAGAAAGAGTCTCGACTAGCAAGCAACTCTCAATGGTCGTAACACATGCACATAGTAACAGTAAGTTAGCTTTTTCAGTTTCGTGATTTTAACATAAGACTTCGTATTTTTTATATGCGTCACTTTTGTAGAATTATTTAGTTTTTTTGATTATCTCTCCGGTTTCTCTTTACTTCGCCTTAAATCATAGCTTAGCGAAGACCCAAACTTGCGATTCTTACCACGACACACGAATCTCGAAAATGCCGACTGTATTGGTGAGTTACTTTCACTTCGATGCGTTTTTGACGATTCCAAGTAAGTCCAAGCCTCCTTGACAATTTATCTTTTCTTTTACTCGTGAGACAGCAATTTGGTCGGCCGCCCATCTTATCAAACCCTTTCTGAACTCAAGACGCGTATTGATGATGTTTTGTAAGTAAGTAACCCTTTGATTCGTCGCGCCAAGCGGAGTGTACTTTGTGAGTGATAGTTTAGGAATCTTCACCACGCCGGCTGTCGTTGTGCCGACTGTCATTAATCTCATATTAAGCGGATTTGGACCGTTTTTCTGTACCGTCTCATTCTAAACATTATGTAATTTGAATATATTGCTGTCATGTGGCCACTTATCACCGTTTCCTCTATCACCGATTTTCATGCAAAAAAGAATTTTAAAAATGCTTTTTTTATTTATTTTTTTTTTAATCCACCTGAGTGGCCGAGTAGGTAAGAGTCTCGACTAGCAAGCAACTCTCAATGGTCGTGGGTTCAAATCTCAAGGGCGGTACAGTCTTTTAATAAAGCCGGAAAACCTTAGGTGCTAGTGCTTTTAAGATTCTGGCGAAATTTATAATAATAATAATAATAATAATAATAATAATAATAATAATAAAAATAATAATAATACTAACAATAAATAATATTGAAAGAAGGAAAGAAACGATTAATTTTTGATGACTTTTGTGCCACCAGAAGAAGAAGGTATACTCGATTTGATCAATGTTTGAAATATATTTTAAATGTACGGCGGTAAGCGGGAGGTCGATTTACATTGACTCTCTCTTCGATTCTTAAGTCTTACATGAAATCTTCATCTTAAGATAATTGGAATCGGGTAATCCACTGTGAGCATCATCTAAACATTGCATTTACGGTAATTTGTTTGATTATCTTGCAAATTGTAACGATATCATAAGTAATATGTTTTCAAATATGTTTTTTGTGTGTAATACGTATGTCACGATATATCGATTGTGTAGAACTTAGTTTGTCTTATCGCATTTTTAAGCAATGATGGACAGACGGACATTAATAGATTCGGGACAAAAGGGGCGAGTAGATGAGCTGAGCTCTAGCATATTAAAGGTTTCAAATACAATAATGAAATGAATATATTTTCGTTTCGGATGAGTCGGTGAGTAGAAAAATGTAAGAGTTCATATTTTGGTAGGTTGGTAAAATTCATTTGAATTAAAGATGATAATTTAATACGTGTATATACGAGCTTCTCATTATCGCTAAATGAAAAAATTTAATTGGAAATAAATGTGATTTCGATTTTCGCGTAAATTGCTAACTAAATCTGATTGCCGTATGGATTCTAAATTACTTTGCAAAGAATTGCAACTAAGTGGAATTGTGTGAGCGACATTTTTTCATTGTTATTATAAATTTGTAATGCCGGCGCAATATCTTTGAATATAACGGATAATGTTAAATTTTAATTTGAATAAAACGGAATAAAAAACGGTTCCGTTTTGCCTCTTTCTTGAATTACGACTGATCATCACGGAAGGACTGTGGTATACGCATTTTGTTAGAGGTTTGTAAACACCCAGAAGGAGTCTTCAGGGACCCCACAAAGTATTTATATTCTTGATCAGCACAAAATTCTTAATCAATTTAAGCTTATCCATCTGTCCATCTGTCCGTCGGTATAGTGTCTGTTGTAAACATTCTCCTGGTCGCAAAAATGAAGCTGTCAACATCAAATTTGGCAGAAACAGGGGAATTTCTTGCATGCAAGTTGGTATTGAAAATTGACCAAATCGGTCGAGGGATACGCCTGCAGTATCACGTAAGTTGAGAACACCTTTGTTTTTCAGAAGGGATAAAAATTTGGCTTTTCGCTCACTACTCATAAACAATAGCAAACAAATACACGAAAACGCATATTTTATGGGCGATGCTCTAGCATCTGTGCGCAAAAATAGAAAAAATTGATCACGCCTACCCAATATCATAGCGTATTAAAATTTAATTGCTTTTTCAATACCTTCATAACGAACAGAAACAGGCTTTAAAAGACCTATAAAGTATACAAAATCTGGGCCAATTTCAAATTTGGACTGTACTGAAACATGTCCATCCGTCTGTTTGCGCAATTCTGTAGTATTTGTGGTGAACATTCTCCCGTTAGCGAAAGTGAAGATATCGCTTAAAAATTTGCAAAAGAATTTGGAATTGACCTAAACTTTTCAAAGGACACGTCCACAACGCCCCTATGCATATACGGCAAAAGCTTTTATTTTGAAAATAGAAAAAATCAGCTGCGCCCACTCCATATTATAGAGCATGGAAATTTTGTTCTTTTACTTCTTATGACTTCTTTTGTGGTAAACAGTGATGGGCATAAAAGATTCGGTCCCGATCCAATTTAATTTTCTTACTTGTTTTTGTTCGTATATGCCTGCATTAAATTTTTTATCGGAATATTGTAGACATGCACTCTCTGGTCGAACAAGCACAAATCTCTATGTAAATAGTCTTAAGACAGAGGATGAATTTATGTTCGGCTTAAGCCTTTTTTGTTTTTTTTTTTTTTTACTATCTATTAATTATTATCTGAATAATGCTCTCTTTAACGATTTTTCATTTAAAATATATGATAACACTGTAAACATATTTATTGTCAAGCAATTACATCGTTTTATGTAAACTTAACATAAAAATCCATAAACAATTAACAGAACGATTAGAGCAAAGATTGCAATGATGCATAGTAGACGACAAGCAGCGTTTAACGATAAATGTTTGTTTAATTTTCATACGTTTCAGACGATTGTCGGCAAACATCCCGGATTTGCTGATTGAATGAAAACAAAAACAAATAAAATTTTAAGATAAATTGATTTTTAGCAAAATTTCTTTAAGGCATTTCTACATTAAATAGATAAGACTTACGTATTAGTATGAGTATGCATGTGTGTATTTTAACGGATTTTTTTTCAGATTGGATGTAAGTAGTAGTATTACCTATGTAGATCGTATTGGAAAATGTTTTATGGCCTTTTTTAGATAATTCACCGAATCTTCGGTTGTTGATTTACTGAATAGCAGAAGAAGACGAAGAGAAAGAAAAAATGTTGTAAATTTTTAAGTGTACGTTACACATCACACGTTACATTTAAATTTTTTTTAAGATATCAATATTCCGAGTTATGTATTAAAACACGCTACTTGGGGTAGAAAACAACATTTTATCAATGCATTGAGAAATCAGTCAAGAAAACTGTTTTAAGATACATGTCATGTTTTGAAAGTGAATATGATTCGGTTTCAGTTCTAAACTCAAGGGAATCTTATATATTTCTGGGTGTGTGTGCGCGCAACACTGTCGTTGTGAATCAATCAATGAATGCAAGTCTTCAAACACTCTCGAATATGATTGCAATAACATCTTCACATCGTCCATTTTCTCGCTCTTATTGGCTTGGGAGGTCTATTACTTTTTTTTTTTTGGCGTTTAGTGCATGATTTTTCGGGATTTTTTTGTAACAATTATTGTTAGCCCAAATAGACTTACGATCCGAGTTTTGATAAATAATTTGAAAAATATGCAAAAGTTATTGTAGCATTAGTGCACGCTGTATAGAATAATAGATCTCGATAAGTTGCCAGTGTTAAGGCAGATAAATAAAAATAATATGCTTTCCAGTATTTATTTAATGTTTTCAATTGTCGTGTAAAAGAAAAAAAAAGTCTGAAACTCAATGTGTTGACCTTGGTTATCACGCACCTCCGACTAACACTTCTCGCGGATGGGTTTTCGCACCCATAATCTATATACCATATCACAGAGTGTAGTAGCACATTAAATGAGAACTGGTTTTAAAAAGAAAAAGATCATCGCGCACCGCATCATATGCTAAGATTAGTTTTGAAAATAATACGAATAAAACTTTTTCTACGGATTACGTCCAGAAAAATAAAAACTCGTCACAAATTCATGAACAAATATATCCGCACGTATAAAGAGAATGCCATAAGCGATAGAATATGCTGCAGCATCGTTGACGTGAGTTTTGGCTTCTCAGCTTCTCGCTTTCAATTCGCTCGAGACTGCCTATATTAAACAAATTGTTGCCTTATCTCATACCATAGAAAGGTATAGAAATTTACTTGACTTACCCGTAAATTCAATATTCTATCTATTAACTTTAGGTCATATTGTAAGACTTGAAGGGCAGCGGAACTATGGGATCCCTAATGGATGTGCCGAAACCCTCATCTTTTCACGGTGCTCCCTATAAACGTTGACTGTTACTTTCATGGCTCTCGCTTTGAAGAGTCGCACAGTCAACGGCAAAGGAGGGTTTAAGTTTTGCTTAAGTTAGTTTAAGCCTAGCGACGGGATTTTGCTTTTGGAAGCCTAGAGAGAAAGAAAAGAGAGCATTTTTCGTTTCTCTATTAGTTCTCTTTTATGAAGATCATCGGACCGCATGAGGGCTGGGGCACAGTTGGGTGTGTGCTGTGTGATGACAACCTCGGAAGCATTATTTCCTCGAGAAAGGATAGTAATGGGTGGCCTACCGGAACGTGTGGAGAGTGGCTGCGGCTGCGGACAGTAAGAGATCACCCAAAGCTGTATAGCATGGTGTAAGTTCTGTACGAACGATAAGCTATGAAGTTAATGGATGTCCACGAGGGTTAGGTTGCCCAAAAGTAGGGTTGGTCCTGGCAGGAAGATGCACTACCCATCTGAGTGTTGGGAAAACGCTTTCTCACCTGACTGCTGGGTACGTACGGCTCTTCGAGGAGTATTCGTGGTGACTGCGGTAAGCCCGAAGTTTCGTAAGGAACTATCTAAGAGGTGTTTAGATAGGCCTCGACGCAAACTAGTAAGCGAGAAAATGGTCCACATCTCTTTTCTCTTTCGGTACCTCAGGGTAGTAAGGCCCCCTTCAATAGAGATTGTCTTACTCCTTGGGGGGTTCTTAGTTGAATTAGACAAATGGCCGATGGTTCTAAGGAACCGGTCTGATTAACGCTTTATGCTAGATGCGGATGTTTAACGCCTAAAGACATCTGTAAGATTTTAAATATTTGAGTGGAATACTCATAAAAATTATTCCCACAAATTTTTAAATCCCCCATTACTTCAAGAGACTTTTAAAGGCTTGAAGTATCGAAGTAAAAGTGCCTTCCTAAGCGTAACTTGTATGATATAAAATAGTTTAGCATTTACTAACAATAATTTGATTGTCTAAAGAGTTTATATAAAGTGATCATATATTTCTTTTTTAAAGGGGACAGTCCCGCTTTCATGTAGTTCCTTCTGCTATTTTTTCTTTATTACTCAATCTTTATTGCACTATTGCTTATATAATGAACGTACGCTTGAACAACAAGTAACCTTTCTATCTTGCAAAAGAATACTAAAGCGATATTATTCTAGAAAATATGGCATATATTGCAACTTAACGAGGTTTGCGATCGGTCATCGGACTTAAATTTGCAATTTTCAACAACACTGAACAATATTCAAACTATTATTTGATATTTATGGTTCTATTTTTCGGTCATTCGGTCGATGACGTACTCATTTATTAATAGATAAATGCCCGGCAGCCGATTTCGATGCGGTTATATATAACAATAACAGAGATTAACTTAATAATTCATTTCCAAAATAATTAATTAATCTTTGATTTTCAAGAGCTCAAATCATTTTACATTATGGTTACGAAATATTTTCCAAAAATGTGGGCATGGCAGTTTCTTGCACTGGATCAAAGCTCCATTTCCTTGCAGGCAGATCACTTTCCTTCTCAAATGCGGTCTCTGCCAATTAACTAAGAGTTTTAAAATTTTAACTCAATCGTTGCAATCGTGACCATTGCAACAACAAATAGATTGGTTGAAATCGAATCACGACCGTGATAACGTATATTCTACATGGAGGATCTAATGCGTGGTGCGTGAGTGCAACAGACGTAAAAGCAGATGTCCGACCATTCATTGATAACATCTGACATCAGCTTTTTGTCCATTAGCTAAGAATGCTTCTGTTGAGTTTCAGTTTCTTACCTCAAATTTTATGAATATTCGATCGATAAAAAAAAAAATTTATATAATTTATGGATTCTCTAAAGCATAATTTTGGTTACTGTACGTAAAGAAAATCTAATGTATGTCTATCGTTCCCTTGTTAGTAATAGGTATAAAAATATTTATCAAAAATTTAATTCTCTGCATGAAGATTATGGTACTTTCGTTGAAAAAAACGTACAGTTCGAGCGCACTAATCAATCCCCCCTAATGTGTGTTGTTTGAATGTGTAACTCAACGCTTGGAAGTATTAAATACAAATGCGCACCTCAAAAATCAGTCAGACCGTATTTAGCTCTCGAGAAGTCGAGTACCAGTCTTGCGTTTAAAAATAAAAAGTCGGATGTGCAGTTACGAGTTTATGTTTAGAATAAAATGAATGTTTTTTTTTTTTTTTTTTTACCGTTAAACCAAAACAAAATATAATTGAATATTGTATTTAACTAAAAATATGATCAAACTTATTAAAATTAAATTTCGGAAAAAATTTGAATATATGTGAAAATAAGGAAAATATTAACAAAATTCAGGAGTAACGAGACGAGAAAAAAAATAAAAAAAAATTAAAATAAGAAAGAAAAAGAAAAACGAAAATAATTTTTCTCTATGAGGTGAAAAAAGTGTATAAGAAATATGTACATCTATGTATACATGCATGCATGTACGAACAAGTTTCTTTTTCCAATAAGACTTTTTTTTAATGAAATATTTTTTTTTTCTTTGCTTAAAACTGATTGGAGAGGAATTTTATGTAAAGTATTTAAGAGAGAATCGAGAGTGAAAGAAACATAGTTAGTCAAATTGGAGAAAATGAGAAATGCAACAACAGACCAACATTTATCAAATAGAAGATTTATAATAGAGCACATATTGTATGTACGTATAGGTAAACAACAACAATAAAATCTTAATAATGACGTGAAATTGCAAGAAAAATTGTTGTTACTGTAAATGGTTGCTGATGGTTTGTTTATTGAAATAACAAAAGCAGCTGTAGCAGTAGCAGTAGCAGTATTGTAAGAGTAAACTATGTTAATGTTTATGTTGTTTAATGGTATGTATAAGTTCGAGCTTATGATAACAGACGGAAATAGTAATGGAATCAGCTCTACATCCTTAAAAAGGCTAACAACAAGTTGATTTTGCCTCGAGCTAATGAAAAGTGTAAATAATGCTGCGGAGCGGGCTTCTATGAATTTCTAACGCAAATGTTATTATTAGTTATACAGAAATGTTAATATATGGGGGAGCTGATCAATGAGGAGAGTTTCGCTCGTTTGGTTAGTTTAAGCGAAACGACACTAACGCACACACACACACATACACACACACACACATAGGCACATGCACGCACGCATAGAAAATAATAGAAAATTAATTAAAAAGAAAATAACAATAAAAACAAAATCATAACTCAAAGCAGACGGCCTTCTCGTTATAGCCGCTCAATGGTGGGCATGATTTTTACGAGTACGATTGACTTTAGTACGGTTGAATAAGCAAAACAAGAAAACAGACAGATGGTTAAAGAAGTAACCAAGCAGCAGACCTAAAGTGCACAGAAAAAGTTGTATCCTACTTATATGGACACTTGCAATGACCAGCCAACCATAGTCAAACAAATAAATTCATCGCAAACAGCGTGGTTTTTATATGCTTTTTTTTTCTGTTTTTAAAGAGAATTTCACGATTGGCAAATATTCTCGGAATTTTCGTATATTATTATTGCTGTTATTGTTATTGTTGTCTCAGAGCTGCTGTTGCCATCTTTAGCTTTCAAATAAATTTGCAAATAAATTACGTACATGTATCAGTTTGAGTGAGTGAATTCTTATTTTTTTTGTGGGTTTTTTTCTTTCTGTTTACCAAGAGTCAATATTTGTGTATTATTAAGAGAAGGAAACGAGAAAAAAAAACTGGTTTTTTCACTTTGCTGTTAAGAGCTAAATGCTAAATACATCTTACGAGAAAAACTTTCAGAGATAATTTTATTATACAATAGGAAGAAAAGGAAATCTTGTACGTTTTCTTGTTTCTCTTCTTTATCACACTTGATACGACATTCTTTGTGACGTGCATTAATAAATAATATAAACAGCAACAGCAACAACAACAACACCAACAATAAGAAAGAAGAAGAAAGAAAAGCAAAGATTAGCGGTCATTAGTGCTTATCGCTAATAAAATTGTAATCGTTCCTGTTTTTTTTTTTTCTGTTTTGTAAACAAATTGGTATGAAAAGGTTTTCTTGAAATCTCGTTTTTTTTTTTTCGTTCTTGGTGGAATTATGCAAATAAGCAAATGCTTTTTTAATAGGATAATTGAATTTATTTCCATTGTTTTTTCCTATTAAAAGTACTCCGTAAATTGTAATACGAAAATCTATGTCGCTCAAAAGTAAACAATTTTCAAGCCATTGCGTGTCTTGTTCTTCAAAGCAAGGTAGGAATCTAGCCATTTACCGAAAGCTAAATTATAAATGCATATAAACATATATATATATATATATGTAAAGAAAGAAAATCGAGGAAATATAAATATGTTAAGTATAGCGAATACACTGGAATTTTTCGTTTAATTGCGATTGAATGCGTCATCTTCCTCATCCTGGGGAATCATGTTGTTTTGTCCTTTGTCTTATATCACGGGCGGTTTTCGCTGAAACCTTTTGACATTGATCGTTTTCATAAGTGTTTCAGAGGTTTGTACCATACTGCATACACGTTACTGGCACTTTGTTGTTGCTTTCGACATTCATGTCGTTATTATAACGCCCCCCATTTTCAATTAGACATAACCTTATAGTGCAAATGAAATTAATTTCTCAAAGGATTTCACATGATTTTCATTTCATATTTCTTGCAATCGATTGTCATTAAACTGGATCGACTCTCGTGCTTGACCTTTATGTTTTTAATTTCAAAATGGCAACTTCTAAGGCCGTCAAGTCTTATGCTTTACGTTGATGCAGTGGCAGAGCGCTTTATGTAATTTGACCTCTTTAGCCGTTAGCTAGCGCATAGCCACGTAGTTAAGAAGGGCGACTATAATGTCCATATACCACGAGTTCCATTCTCGGCGCGATAGAAGACACTTAGGTGCTGCGTGGTCACTTAGTAAAGGCATAACACTTACCGGTCGGATGCACAATAAGTTACGATCATTCCCTCACATCTCTTCCTCCATCCTGCGAAGTTTCTTTTTCTATTTCCATCGCCATAGCGCACGTATAGGGGCCATCTATATAATGGTTCAAGGAAACCATGGCTTTCGTGCAGCAATTTTCACTCGCAAGCTTATTCTTGCGCACGCCGCCGACATTTTTGTGAATTAATTCGTTCCTCTCTTGCTGAACATGGAAAGCCGCTAAATATTTCCACGAAATGTTAGCAAATATTTCTGCTTTTATTTATTTGCACGGCAGTGCATACGTGCGGCATATATTCGAATTTCAAAACGATTAAGATTTGTGTATATACTGAATATTTAATAGCGGATTTTTTTGCATCAAAGTAAATAAGTAACAACACATCATGGAAGTAATGCATTTATGGTTTTGATTTACAAATTTTATAAAGCTCGGAAACGATATTTCTAAGCAAATTAATTCGTTCATATATTCATTGCATTTATTCCTAGTACAGCCAATAGCCATTTTGGACAACACAATCAATGATTAGGAACTAAAAAATATTGCGACATTCTTTATATATAAAACTTGGTCTTTACGGAAACATTAACACTTGCAGTCAGATAGAAAGATATAAAAAAAAAAAGTCTGTTTTTAGAATAACGTTGGGAAAATAACGACCAGACTTTATACTCATGATATCAATAATTCTTGGAAATTCTTAGCAATGTTTTTCTACAAATTGTGTTCCATATGCGACACTAATTATATCACTACATCACTTGTAATGGATAATATATATTATGTTTGTTCGATTGTAGCTGACGTCCAGACAGACTCGAGGTATACCCTTTTTTTATTATAGCCATATTCGTAATTAATTTCAACATTTGCACATATCTGGATAGATATGTGCCCGTGTATATTTGTATTCAACTTAGAGGTTGAAATTTTTTGGGATTTTTTGATGAAATTTGGGATATTAGCGGTTGTTTTTGACCCAAGGACAAACTGTATTGAAAATGGATATGATCGCTGCCCTTATAAAGGCTGCATTTTGACCAAAGTCGTGGTATTAAACGAATACGAAAATTACCTACGTGATCGAATCTTTGATGCCCATCACCGTTATCCTAAAAAGGACTAAAAAAAAAGAAAAAGGAAAAAAACAAAATTTTCATACTCTATAATATTGGGGTTTCTTTTTTGCCCCTACTACTCATAAGCTACGAAAATTTGGATGTATATTGTATAGGCGAGGATGTAATACCTGTACAATGCCATGGACCCAATGTTCTAGCATATCAAAATTTAATTTTTTTTTCTCAAAACCTTTACAAAGCACAGAAACTAACTCCACAAATCCTATAAAGCATATAAATTCTTAGGAGATTTCAAATTTGGAATGCACTGAAGGATGTCCCTCCGTCAAACTGTTTCTGGTATTTGTTGTAAATATTCTTCCATTCGAAAAAATGCAAATATCGCCTATAAAGTTGCGCCAGAACTTGAAAATGACTCAAACTTTTCAAAGAACGCGCCTTCAATGCCCACGGGTTTATGTAAAAAAAAATGCGAATGCCTCTGTTATCCGTGTTTATTTATTTATTTATTTTTTGCCTCTTACAACACATACACCAAACAAATTTCTACTTTTATTCTGAAAACAGAAATAATCGGCCGCGTCCACCCAATATTATAGTATATGAAAATTGACTTCTTTTTCTTATATTTTCTAGTATCGCGGTGAGGCCTATAAGAAATTCGATCACGACCGACAATAATGTTCTTATATACTAATATTTTCTTATAGCCATCACATGATACAGCGCAGCCTGTTTATGAAAAAATTTATTTGGTTTGAAGCAATAGTGATTGCTCGGTGCTCTGTGAAATAGGGAACGTGGCTGTAGCATATCCACCACTGAAGGATTTGCTGTTTTCCATAGTGGCCCAAAAGGAAGCTTCAGAGATGCTATAAAGTATATATATATTCTTCATGGATGTGAAATTCTGAGATGATTTATCTATGTCTGTCTGTTCGTGTGCCGTTTGTTGTTGGCATTCTACTGGTCTCCAAAATGAAGATATCGTCTTTAAATTTGGTGAAGACATTGGAAGTTTTTGTACCTTAGGTTGATATTGAAAGTGGGCCAAATTGGTTAGAGCAGAAGTCCGCAGTAGAGCGTAAACTGAACGCAACTCTGTTTTTTTTTTTTAAACAAATATTTATGGGTTTTTGCTCATCACTTAGAAATTATAAAAAATAGAGGACTGCAATTTTCCACATTCACTTTACGAAACACTATTCTACTATTTATGTACTAAAATGGTAAAAATTGGCCACGCCCACGCGAAGTTACAAGTAGTTTTTTTTTCACTTTTTTGACCTTTCATGCTTATTATTCCTCAAATGAAGAAATATTATCCGCCAAAAAATGCGTTAATTGTAAGGTAAATATGATGGACATCACGACCTGGTGAATTAATTTTTCTTTAATAATATTGGTGATATGGGTATCAAATAAAAGGGCTTAGAGAGTAGAACGCGATAAGCCAAATGTGTTAATTATGGTGGACGTTATGATGGCGGTAGATTAATTTTTATGAGCAAAAATGAGGAGCGCTAAAGACTTTAATGGTGTTCGGTATACGAGATTCGATTCCCGCCGAATATATAACTTTTCTTATTTGTGCAAATGCTGTTCAAGCAAGAAAAAAATTATGGAGTGCGTATAGAGAGAGAGAGAGAGAGAGAGCTTGTAACTTCGAACTTGAAGACGACTTTAAGAACTTGTCAACCCGACTTAATTATCGATATTAACTAAAGACGGTCGATTGCTACAAGAAATGTAATCGAATTTTCAAGATATTTTTTATGAGAGAATGAGGCAAATTGGAGCTTGCTCGGTTCATTAGATCAAGCTTAACAAGTGAAAATTTTATAGGGGGACACGATCGACATGAAAATAAATATATAAATCAAAACTAAAATAATAAATCAAACATAGCGGACGTCTCTTCGTTTAATGTCATCATTCATCCTTCTTCGTTTATATAAATTTTTTACAAAATTTTGAAAATCACGCCTTTGAGAAACCTTATACTCCTTATCCTCGGAAAATAAATCTTCCATATTACAAATTTGCTACAGTAAATTTTTCATAATAAAATTAAATTTTATTATCGTATAATGCAAGCCTTTGTAAGAATGTTTATATGGCACAAAAAGATACAACAAACGCTTCCGTAGCATCCAAATTTTCTTTCCAATATTTAATCTTTTCTGTGTATTGCAGTTTCTTCAAAGTAAGGCTTCTTCATAACGGGAAACGTCGCCCAAAGCATGTCGACGTGTCAGATAAATATCATGAGGAAATTTTAAAAATTACGATCTTTACCCTGAATAGAAAAATATGTCGTCAAATATCAGATAAAAAAACATGGATCTTTCTCAAGACCGTCTGGATGTTGCCTGCATCCCTAAAAGATGAACATAACCTTATCTTACAAGTAATATACAAGTAAAGCGCAATTTGTTCTCCAATGAGCTCAATATTATTTCTTATGAAAAAGAGAAAAAAAAGGTAACGAAAGTCAGACTCAGATTTTCTTTTTTTTAATTCATTGACTTAAATCAGAGGGGTATCCAGGATTTGCCCTAAGGCGTACAAAGTCTTTTTTTATTTGTTTAATTTTCAGTGGGCTTATCGTAGCTTCAGCTAATTTTGTTTTAATTTTTGTGAGTTTGTGAGAGCCGAACATAATTAAATCGATTCAGAAGCTAATACTAACGCTTTGTGATGAAAACTACTTAAGCAAATCTTTTTGAAATTTTTTTCGAAGGAACTTATTACAAAGTGTTCGCGCTAAACATAATCCTATGGTGGACTTGGGCTTATTTCGTCAATTCTTTTTTACGAATATGCTTTACACGAGTTGCGCTACTCTTAAGCGAGTCTCATATCCAAAACCGATAACTGTTTGAATGGTTGCTTGTATTAGAATGAAACTTGCAAGTAAACCGAGACTGGAAATTGAGTTCCGTACACGATATATATATGAAAGCATGTATGATCCACTCAAAATATTTAGAAAACTGAAACAGGTGCATACGCGATGTCCCACAGACAAAAATATTAACTAGAAAAAAAAGTTTCTAGTTTCGTTGGGTTCTTCGATTTGACTGAGCGAACAACGAAACTTCCGAATGGTAGGTTTTTAATCAAGCCGCGGCTGAATGTCAAGCTTAGTAAGATAAAATTGAAAAAATCACTACCACCATCTTCTCGAATAAAGATGAGATGAGCTGTGCATCTGGATAGGCTGAAGCAATAGTTGATCATTGTAACTGCAATCAAATGAAGCTGTCATTAATTTAAAAAAAAAAAAAACTGTTGTTGACACATTCACACGCACCCGCCATTTTCATTCGATTGGTATTTATTACCATTTATAACATTTTAAAATGGCTTAATGGCCGCCTGCAATTAAGAACAAAAAACATCGTTTAAATCATACATATGTGTGTGCGTGTGTGCGTGTGTGCGTGTGGGTGCGTGCTTACTAATACTATACTGGCGGCTATGGAAAGTTTAAAGTTACAAAAGAACATTTTCGCATTAATTCTCGGCATCTATTGTGGCATGTATATGTGGCATATGTACATCAAAAATTCTTGGAAAGCACATTTGGAATAAAGTTTGCGTCCTTTACTCTTGCGTTTAATAACAATAAATTCAATAAATTTTCACGCGGTGCGATTACCTAACGCTCTTATGTCATTTAGTTTATATGCAAAAAATTAATCGAATTTGTTATTATCTCACTTGTTTAGTTACAAGATCTTCTCATATTTAATTCAATGGAATCAAAGGTAATTATCTCCTGCATAATTCTCCTGATTACTTAATTATCCATAAAATGTCTCTGCTCGCCTTCGAGGCAAATTTGGTTAGTATCATCGTACATTTCGTATTAATATTCCAATAGACAATAAGTATGTGTGCGTGTGTGCCATCTTTCTTCTAACAGAGTATGATGAAAAGAAAAAAAGCGAAAAAACTACACTTTCATACTTAATACATACATAATACAAACTGGGTGTGGTTAATTTTATCTATTGCTTTAAGAAATTTCGATCGCCTTCCTATTACAGGGAGTAGTTCCTATTAGGAGTAGTGAACAAATAATCTAGAAAGCAGAGATATGCTCATTTTAAGTGGTACTGTTAGAGTATCTCACTCGATCAATTTGTCTCCATTTTCAGTAGGAATCAGCGATATTTTCAGTTTAGCACGGGCAGACACACAGATGGGCACTATTTAATCGATTCAGGATTTTATTATAAATACTTTACAGGGTTTCTGACGCTTCGTTGTCGATGAGAATATATCTCTCATCCATAGTTGGCGAGTATGTACATAAAACTGTATGTTTGATTAGTTCAGTCTTTGTACTCACACAACTACAATATTCAATGAAATATATTAGAATAGATTTACCCATGGCTGTCCGTATGACCAGCTACTTGTATGTGCTTAAAATTTTGTGGCGAAAAACCAACTTGAGCTGAAATTTTCCCTTATCACTTTTGAGTTCAAAAGCTATTAAAACCTGTTCATGGACTCGTTCATAATTATCGAAAACCGTTAAAACTGTTAGTATTTTCCATTTAAATTCCAATCAATGAATCGTTCAGTTTTCAAGTTAAAACTTAAAGTTTATTCCTAGATTTTTTAAATTTAATGAAATATCAGTGTGAAATTGGAAAATCCAAATATAAGAAGAAGAAGGTACGTACAATCCGATATACGATGAATATGAATCAGAATGGATTAGCTTTCCGCTTTTCAGCGCACAAAACAAACTTCGAGCACAAGCCAGGAGTCCTGAGCGAATATATTGTCTTTCTTAGTTTATTTCCCAAAGTGCAAATGCGTCTTTGCGAAGCCTACAAAGAGATACGTGTTGTGTCGTGACGGATATACTTTATTCGTAAATTTCGTTTTACAAACTATGATGCTTCAGAAGCTCGTTCTTTTGATTAGTTAGTAATCACAGTAAGTAAGTTAATAAATATCAAGATAATCAAATGCGGTGCTAGTGCATAAGGTAAAGATAACGGAACTGACATTGATAGTCGAATTTACTTGCACATGCTCTTAAATATCTGAAACCATTTTAGTCCACGGACTAGCATTGGTTTTTCAAATTTTCAAAGTCACACAAAGAAGTTTGGCATAAAAAAAAAACTAAAATCGGGCAGATTTATTCTTGAATCATATCTTTCGGAACGAATTGGACAATGAGCTCGAGTCGCGTTCAAATTATACTTATGGCAGTCTAATAATTAAAACTGAAGGTATTATTTTCAATTGCTTTTCTTCGATAAGCTGCTAACATATATAGCAGACATCGATTATTCATAAAATGATTTAAATCGTTTCGGTATCCATCCTGCAACACTTTAATCGATCGCAGACGCGCTTTTGAGAGCAAGAAAAAATGCTTTCGATTGACCGAAGTCGAGTGATGATAATAATGCATTACACGTTAGGTGGTGGCATCTGTTGTAGACGATGTTGTGATGCCGCTGATAATAGTGAAATTTTTTTAAGAGAAATAATCCGTTTTTTTTATTCGTTTTATTTATTTTTCTTTGTTGTTTTTTTTGTTTATTGTTTGTTTCTTTTTTTTTTTTTTGTTTTTCTACCATTAACACTGTGTACTGACTTTGACTTTGATTTGTGAATGAAGCGACTGACCTACTCTCCATTCATACGAGTAGAATTCATTAGAGCTGCACTAATCTGACTGAGTTTTGCCAACAACAATTCCGCATATTGTAACGGTTGTACGCTGTGTACAGTGACGAGTTATTAAATGCGCTCGCTCGTTTCGTGCACATTTTTCACATGGAGTTAATTCGTTGCGTTTCTCACGTCGTGCTATGTGCTTAATGTCAGCTGCTTGAGTAAAATTTAATTGTATTTAGACATTAATTTTCAACACCTTTAGATTTACGCCTGATATAACTGCGACTTCATTGAATGAGTGCTGAACGTGTATAAGTTAGAAATTTTTCTGTAAATACATACATACTTATGCGTGGAATGTTATAAGTTAAATATTTTGTGCCTTCTTCACAGTAATAAATAAACGAGCTAGTAATTGTATCATAAGCACACACATAAATAATTACTTGAACACATGTATATGCATATATATATATATATGTATATATATATCAATAAATGTATGTATATGTATGTATAAATTAAAGAAAAGAAATGAGAAAAAATTAAACAAAGTGTTATATTAAAAAAAAAAAAAACAACAACAACAACAACGACAACAAAAAGAAGTAAGAGAAAATACTTTACAAAAATGCTGTGCATGAATTTCAAATTGAACAGAGGCTGGACAATTGGGTAAGTGCTTCTTTCTTCCTTATCTTCTGTTAGGACATTTGTTAAAAAATTTTATTTTCGGACACTAACTTTAATTTAGAGATATAAAGCAGCGCACACGGATGAGTTAGAGGGCGATGGACGTTTGCAAAGCTCTCGATACGAAACAATTAGAAAGCTCAAGTCCATTACAATCGCGTATAGTTTGTGTTTACTGCAATGATTTCCAAGCTTTATGACAAATATTTTCACTCCATCGCCTTTACTGCGTTAAATAAATACTAAGATATCTTGACAGATTGGCCGGCAGCTGGTATTTTACTGCTTCTATATATCCTTCACCGCAGGATAAGGACTATATTCATTTTGTCGAAACGTTTGCAACGATCAGAAAGAAGCCTCAAAAACGCCCCAGTTTATATGTGCTCTTGGTTAGCATAAAATTCTTAATCGATTTAAGCATGTCGGTCTGTCCATCTGTCCATCGGTATAATGCCTATTGTAAACATTCTCTTGGCCGCGAAATAAAAACTATCGACTGGAAATTTGGCACAAACGTTGGAAATTCTTGTACGCAGATTGGTACTAAAAATGATCCAAACCGTTTAAAGGACATGCCTATAGTATTACGCAAAGTGAGGACACGCGTATTTTTTGAAAGGAATAAAAAATTCTTTTTTTGCTCATTACTCATAGACTATAGCAAAAAAACTTATAAAAATTTGAACGTATATTTCATGGTGGCTGCTGTAGGACTGGTCCAAAAATAGAAAAAATTTACCAAGCTTTCTTCGAAAATTTTATAAAGCACAGAAGTAAGCTCCAAATACCTCCATAAAATATAAAAATTCTTGGTCAGTTTGCCCGTCCGTTCATCTGTCAATCTGTCCGTCTGTGCAGCTGTGTGAAGTCCGTGATAAACATTCGCCCTTTCGCAAAAACGAAGATCTCGCCCAAAGAACACGCCTACAATGCCCACTTGTCACATCTCTGCTCTCCGTATTTTGTGTTTGTTACCCATAAACTACAACACGCACACTATATAAATTACAAAATTGAGCTAAATCGATCAAATGCCATATAAACTTGGGAAACTTTTATTTTCACAAACAATAACTGAAATGGGAAAGCGATAGAAACATCACTTATTTTAATTTACATGGCTGCGAATCGTCCAACATTAGATAATGAGCGGATGAAAGGAAATAGACGCAGAATTAGATATTCTGGAAGCTCTGATTTCTTAATCTTATAAGCTGATTTACATTTATATATAATTATTAATATACCTAAATCCCTGGGTTTTGTTTTTTTTTGCTTTCTTTGGGTGATGTAGAAGCCATGGACGTGAAAATTTGAATCCTTATATCGAGTAACGAGCAATCTTGTCTGCGTGTCCTTACACCAATTCGGCGCAACAACCTCCAACGGTTGAGACATTACTCGGGGGAATAAGCGGACAGACGGACATACTTGAATTGATTCAGAATTTGTTGCTCAGTAAGAATATACGTACTTTGTTTGTGATTGAGGTGAATTCGAATATAAAAAGAAAACAAATCTCATTTGATTTACATCTATCTCTATAGTCAGAGAGGTGTGATGAGGTTTTTAAAAATTTTGATTTTTTTATATATTTTGGCGAATATTTGCCAACCTTTCACTAATGAATATTATTTCAATTAACTTATCGAAAATCCCTATCGCACTCTCTCCGCTCAGAATGTCAAAATGAAAACAATGGATGAGTAGGTGCATGAAATTCGTTGGGACTTAAGTTGCGTGAACTTTTAAAGGATCATGTTTCGAGAAAACGGGTTTCACGTTTCACGCACTTTGCTCTACAATTATGTTTGGACATAAAAATTTTCTTTGACCATTTAATGGATCTCCTAAGGGAAATAAAAATTAATTTTTTTTTTAGATAAAATTTTACAACACTTATCCGTTTTCTGATACGGATGACATGGATGAAATTGAAAATAAATTTAAAAGACCTGTTTACACATACATAATAGGCAGATTGTTTCCGTTTACTTAGTGTAATAGTCGACCGGTAGTCTTTGTTTCACGTAGAAAAACAAAACAAAATGAATAAAATAGAAAGTAAACTGTTTCGATAAGCTCTGCATAGTATAAACAACATAAGGGATCTTGATCAATGAATGTAAACGAAAATTTATTTATGTAAATGCCATTGATAAATAAAACTTTGTAAATATATATCTATATTTGTATAATGACATGTACACATACACTTGACAGAGACTAAAATATCTTTGACAAAAAAACCACATATCACAAAACATTTTTGTAAATGATTTAAAAATTGTAATAAAACTCGAGATTAAATTTAATTGAATTGATGGAGAAGTGGAGTCAATTGAAAACGCCCCCAAAAAGTTTCTTGTCTGTCCGATTCACTTGTCTATTGTTTACTAATATCTTTATCTTTATTTTTGTCTTTTTTTTTTTTTTTTTTTCTTTTTTTTTTTTTTTTTTTATTTGTAAACGAAGTTTAATCGTTTCAATGCAATTCTCTTGTGTGAGTAAGTAATTTGTATTTTTATTAAAACAATCACAAAAGGCGTGTTCATTTACGTTCAATCATTAGGTTTAATCACTTAGTGCGAAAAGACTTACAATATGTTTGTAATTACTGATTATACGCCATCCACAGGGGGCATATTAACTTTAGTGAATGTTTACATCGTGTCGAAAGATACACAATGGGTTACCTATATATATATATATATATATATATATATATATGTTTATATATGTTCTCGTTTGTCTTTAATATAATGGAGACGTTAAGTTTAAGAATCAACTATGCGAGTTCATTTTGAATGAACATTTCAACATTTAAAGTGTGCGCCCAACTATAGTAAAGAAAAACACATCGATCAATAAGTCCCGGAATTGACAGCATCTTTCTTTATCATTTTCGAAAAGCTCCTACTCTCAAAAAACGCTCGTCAAAATTGTTTAGTATTTCAATCGTTTCGATTTACGAATTCATGCGGCTTTAGTGGCGGCTTCATAGCTAATACAAAAATCAGAATTTCGCTTGTTGACTAAACGTTGCATTTTGATGGGAAAAAGTACTGTTCCAACGTAGCATTCGCTCGAGGAGTATTATGGGAAGTGTGCTTCGTCGAAAGCAGGAGCAGGAACAGGAAAGCGTTTGGTAATTTTAAATGATTTCGTATGACCAAGGATGATGATGCTGAATGCAGTGGGCGGGGCACGATAATTGGAAAGCGAAGTTTCATGATAAAGCTATGAAAAGTCAGTTAGTCGAACTATTTTGCATGAGTGTTTGGAAGCTGTTATCCAAATGGGTACAGTGTTTACTGGCAGTGGAAAAAATGCACCCTATCACGATTCGCTAGGTACAATGGCCACATTGCGTAACTCATGGTTCAAAATTCTGTCCCAATCATCGCATATTCGAGATCTTGTCTCCAGCGGCTATTATTTATCTGCAAATCTTGGAAAGATGCGAAAAAACAAATTGAAAAAAAATTTGGATCAAATGATGACTTCGCTTCGGAAACTAAAGAGTGTTTTTGTTTAAGAGATTTGATAAATCTTTAGAGAAGCGTTGGACTGATTGAATTCCTCTTGAAGCAAATTACACTGAAATGAAGGCGAATTTCAGAAAAAAGTGTTTTATCTTCTTCTTAAGTCTTGGGAACAAGTAATGGATCCTTTGTAAGTTTTCCGAGTAATAAAAAAGCCCAATTTAATATTAAGAAAGGCTTAATTTGCTTAATAACCACGCCCACAGTAAATAAAAAACTAGAATTTGTCGTCGATAGCAACTATTGGTCTTAAACGAGAAATAAACCTTTGCGAGGGCTATCTAAAAATGTAGTGAAAGTATGCCAGCATAACACTCCCGCATTAGAAAAAAACGAAAACACTATAGGGGCCCACGGCCCCTCATTAAAGATCGTAGAACATCACGCAATTACTCCTGTAATGCACTTTTCCAAATAAAGTTTTATATGAAAAGTGATTGAAAAGGCGATCCGATCCGAGCCTTTTCAAAAGCAAGAGCTTGCGTCCTTGGGCCAACACATGTCAGCGGATACAATTTCACCAAAATATCTCAAAAATGGCCGCCTGTAAGTTTAACATAAGCAAACAAAACGGAGAGACGGAGAACTGGAAAACCTTAAATCGATCCAAAAAATGATTCTGAAGAGATGGGTCCATCTCAAGTCCTCGCGAATGTTACGTACATCTGCACAAACCTGAAAATTCAAACTTACGAAAACTATTAAACTAAGACTGGGAATAAACAATTCTTGCGACCATCTATCGTAATTGAAAATCGTTATAACTGACTAACTCGCACCTCTTAACCGGTTAATGAAGTACTTGCACCTTACAAATTTTTATAGCTTCAAGTGAAGATCATGATTACCACATACTCGATATATTTGCATTAAACGGCAATATTAATAATTGAGTAATGGATGTCGCAGGATCCGTGGGCCGTGACCCATTGTAGTGTCATTTACTTGTCATTTATTAAAAACTTGAAGAATATTTTTTTCTTTACCAAATCAATTCCTTGCCATTGGACTTGGGCTTATGGTTAATAGACTTCATAGTCTAACAAGGAAACAATTTGACAATCCGAAGCACGAATATATCCTTTAATATATTCTCCCCTACTAGAGGCATCTCTTCTCTTTCACTTGCCGTATCTGTGAAGTGACTTTCGCGAGAATAACGAAATTGATCTACGGACAGTTGGCCTTAATGTCTTCATGAGAAATGAACTTTTTTGCTTTGTTGTAAAATTAGTTTTCTCTTTCGAATTTGTGTTTGTAATTGTGCCAAGAAGTCCAGGAACCCTTTATATCGGTGGTGTGTTATTGATGTGATTGCTACGGTAACCAGTTAACAAAATTCATGTTGTGCTAGAGAACAATTATTGCCATAACTTCATTTGATTGTGTTGTTAGCTGTTTTCAAAGCTAAGCAATCGCTGACAGTTCATTCTGCGATTTGTTGTGCGAATTCATGATTACAACGGTACACTCATATCTCATACATGATATGAGGATATTATTTTGAAAACAAAAGAAACTTTCATTTGAATGCGTTCTTCTTCTTCTTTCGAATTTAATGCGTACTTTACACATCTTGCTAATAGCTTCTTCATGCATCAAGTGTTTTATACATGTGCCTATGATGGACGGAACACATGCAAACTATTGCAGTAATCATTAGATCATCGAAAAGTTTATGCTCGTTTAGTATTTTCGAAAGTATATATGGAAAGCATTATGCTACAAATATTAGCCAAAGACATCTCAACGTTCAGAGAAGAAACAGTTCTGACCTTTCACGAGACGCATATTCATTCGTACCACAAAAGGAGAAATATTTTCAAAATTTTCAAATTCTAAAGCATAGCATGTATTAATCACCTGGAAATCAAAGATACCCTGGCGTTATTTAGATGATTTCCGCCTGAGGTCCGCCTACCCGTTATCAAGCTCAAGCTTGCACAAATTCAAAGACAATTCTTAATTGATAATGATCGACGACTATTTGAAAAGGCGAGCAGTTAGCCCGGCACCCAGGGTTATTTAAAAGCTCATAACAAATTAAAAAGAAAATAAGTAAGAAAATTAAATTCGATCGGGACGGAATCTTTTACGGTTGCGGACCTCTCCTTCCCCTAATGTCACTCATTTTCATTATCAAACTGCCTCCTGAACTCCATTTCCATCTAAAGGCGATATTTTAATTGTTTACGTTACCACAGACAGACAGACAGACAGACAGACAGATAGATAGTTGGACGGTAGTTGGTTCTTTTTAACCCGAATCAGACTTCGATACCGATCACGGATATTTGAAAAGGCGAGCAGTTAGTCCGGCACCCAGGGTTATTTAAAAGCTCATAACAAAAAAAAAAGAAAATAAGTAAGAAAATTAAATTCGGTTGAGACGGAATCTCTTGCGGTTGCGGGCATGTCCGGCCTCTAATGTGATTCAATTTCATTATCAAACTGCTTCCGGAACTCCATTTCCATTTAAAGGCGATATTTTAATTGTTTACGTTACCACAGACAGACAGACAGACAGACAGACAGACAGACACTTAAACGAAGAGTTATGTCTAAATCGAATCAGAATTCGATACCGATCACGAATACATCTTTAAAGTTTTCTTATGGCCTACTAATGCACCGTCTTGATCGATCGAGAAGCGGGAAGAGCATTCCGGGGATTAGAATTTCTTTGTAATGAAAATTTTCATACTTGCAGTGGGCAAAGCAAATTGTTGTGCATTTTTGCTATACGTTTTCACCTTTTCGTCAGACGACATCAAAGACGCACAAGGTTCCTTTCTATTTGTAAATTTGGAAAAAAAAACTCGTCTAACCTATAGATCTTAATGAATGGGTTCTTAAAATGTCGACACAATTTGCCACTGTTCCGCTTGCGTTTAACTTTGCCAACAGAATTTTGCGACCAAATTGGCTTATAATAAATTTGCAATACTTTCGGAAACCCTCTCTTCAATGTCCCCTATTAGTCGTTGACAGGTATGCGTTATGATAAAATGGTCTCCGGATAGGTCGAAAAGTTCAAAAAACAATCTCTCTCTACTTCGTTTCCTTTTTCCCTCTTTATTTTTTTTTTTTGTTTTTATTAGCGAAAATTAAATTGGAGTGCAAAGCAACATATGAAACGGTTAAAATTGTTTTAAATGCGGACACGCTACAGTAGTTTTGCACTGCTGTTTAATCGTGTTCAGGTAACATTTGTTACAATTGCTGTTTCTGACAGTTGCGTTTTATTGCGGTTTTCATTTGCTCGACTTTTTCACGCAGGCATTGGTATGTTTTGAAAGCAAAACAAATAATAACGATGATGCAGACGACGATTAAAATGATAATTATAATGGTGATGTGCTTTAGGTATCAGTTCGTAACGTTTATAAAACGTGCAAAGCAACATTTTACGTTCGCCAGGCATTTTAGGTTCACGTTACGGAGATGTTTACACACATATAGAGACGTCTACACATGTATGTATAAATATAAATATATATATATATATACATATATATATATATATGTGTATGTATATGCAGAGTGTATCAACCAATTGATAATAAAAGAGAAAAATTATAAAAAAAAAATATATATATATATATAAATATATATATATATATATATATATATATGCTTCCTCACATACATATGTCCTTTTATATTCATTCGTTGGCAGCGACTACAAATATATCTTCTCCTTATGTCATGGCATTCGCAAGTAGTTTTGCGTGTTGTTTTATTACTTATGCTTTTTTTTTTCCTTTTTTTTTTTTTTGTAACTTTATTTTGTTGTTATTGGTGTTCCTTTAATTTTTTTTGTTTTTGTTTTTATTCGTTTTCATTTTTTGCAGTATTTCAGCTACTTCTGAGAAATCATAATTTTACATTTTTAACAATAACTATCATCCGACCATCATCACCAAACCACCAATGCCACCACAAATAAACATATATACGTTTAGTGTACTTAGCAGGAACAAGTCAAAACTGACTGACTGAGAGCGCAAACCAGGGTGCACACATAAATAAACCTACTTTAACCAAATAGCCTATAGAAAACGGTACGGAGACGATATATCGCGCCACAGTATAACAAACTCATGATCGACTGCTTGTTTGGTTGCTGGCTGTTATCTGATTTGTGCGCTACTTCATTCAGTTCATCATTAACATGGTTGTCTTTTTTTTTTTTTTTTTTCAAAAAAAAAAAAAAAAAAAAAAAACAGAAACAACAGAAAAAACAGAAAAAAAAAGCTTTTGTTGTTTCTCTTGTTATTTGTGTGCTAAGCATCATTGTTAACTTGTTGCTTAGACTCCCAACTCTTGGTCATCTACCTCTGACTTTTGTATACATTTCTATATAAAAGTACATATATTCATACTTACATATATAAGTCAGTCTGTGGCTAAGTTAGAGGTATTCACTCATCTTTTGTTTTTCATAGTTGCTGATGGTGATGGTGGCCTCTTTAAGAGTTCAAGAGTCAGATTACTGGGAAAAATTAAGATATCTGAGAATTGTTACTGATATTTCTTTTTCTATATATGTATATATATATATATATATATATATATATATATATATATATATATATATATATATATACTTCGACACATTTATATACATTTAATTTTAGTAACACATAGGACATAAGAAATGCAGATGATAGCTAGCGATGATGATTTCCTTCTTTGGGGAGTTTTTATTATTAAGAATTCTTTTTTCTTTCCATCTGATTATAATTTTTTCTTTTTTTTTTTCTGTTTTTTGTTTTTTGCTTATTGCAAAAGGTGTTCATTGTTTTCTAAACAGCCCTTAATAATATTCCTGGGAAATATTTAAATTTATAATATTCGATAAAAATAGAATAAATTTCAAATGAAAAGTTGAAAGCGTGCATTGTTCCGTTCATTCGATGAACTATGCTTATATGTATGTATGTATGTATGTATGTATGTATGTATGTATATATAACAAAGGATTAAGTGGTAAAAATCATAAATCAAAAAAAAAAAAGAATCCATACATCATTTCCGATTTATTTTAGCATATATAACGCGACTATTTACCATTTAATTCTTGTGTCAATATATTGGAAAATGTACAATATATTATCTAATCAGGTGTGAAATGAACCTTTCGCTACCGCTTAAATACTAAATTAATATTAAAATTATATAAAATAGGTTTAAAGAGAATTATTTTTCATCAAATCTGGGCATTGGGCTTTAAATCTTTAAATATAAAAAGCATAGCAAAGCAATATATAGTTAGTTATATAGTTTTCGGCTTCTATTGAATTGAAAATTGATATCGACAAAATTCGAATTTGTCGAATTTGTCGAATTCCGCATCGTTTACGATATGATTACAAATGACAAAAGCCAAACATATTTTATATATATATATATATGTATATATACAATATTTAAGTTATGTACGTCTATCTATAAATATGTTATATACACGCAAATATATTTTCCTAGAATTTTTATAGGAAAATTTTCCTTTCACACAATTCGCGCGCAGTTTTAATTTAATCGTATTTTTAAATGCGATTTGACATTTCATTCTAAAGTTTTCGCTCTAGCGACAAAACATATTTGCACAAATAAAAAAAAAACCATATATCGGCAATAATAGATATTAAATCTTTACTGTTATATATCCTCGATTCTTAATCGTTTATTGATGTCAATTTGATGTCGTACATAATAACCTGGGCGGTGGGAAAAAAGCTAAGAAGAAAGACTTTACTTTCGACTTATGTTGACTTTTTGTATCACTCACCGTTGACTCGCCTATGGAATTTGACTGTAAGAATGGCGCGGCAATCTACTCTACTACTAAGTATACATAAGGCATTATTTAGCTTCCCACGACAGGAGAGAAGGTTTGCTTATTTAATAGATATGTCGTACATTGTGACGTACAAATCGTACAGATTTTCATTGTTTTTCACGATTTTTTTAAGGCAAAGAAAAAACTTCATAGTAAAACGAATGTTAAAAGCATTAAAAAAAAGGGGGGGGGGGGGTGGGGGGGGCAATGAAAGTTCACAAAAAAAAGTCCACATTTGCGGCCACTGAGTGTTTTCGGTACTTTATGAATGAAATGCTTTCATAGATTCCAGGCAAATCGATTCGTCTCACACAATTTCTGTCATGACATCTGGCAGGATATTTACGATAACGTCCCATACCGTTCAGTCTGACTTCAAAATTAACTTTAGTTTAGCTTCTGGATGCATACAGATGCAGGTCTACTTTGTCTTTTAGCTCATTTGTTCATTTGTTATTATCATTGCCATCGCTATTGACATCGTATTGAAACTCCCGAAGAGACAAGTTAATGTTTTTTCTTTGATTGATGTGTAATACTATGGTAAAATTTGCGACAAACATATCTAAGTCTTCACATAAATTTATTATGTCTTTGCCATTAACATATATTTCTTCCTATTTTCTCGGTTCCGTTTTTGTACCACACCGGAAAACGATACCATTGTCATGTCACCTTAGAAGTGCATGTGGCAACAGAAATCGATTCTCACTCGCACACCTTTTGCAAATCCTTTCCAGCAACGAGCTTGCTAGAAACCTCAAATACTCTAGTTTTTCTTATAGTACCTACGTACCTACAGTACCCTTTGTCTTTAGATAATTTAACGGTATTGTGATGTGAATGGTTTATGGTTTTCGAGGCATTCGAAAAATTTCCCATTAACATATCGAGTAGTGGACGTAGTTTTGTATAAAAATATTTTCACAATCATTAAGTAATTCATTGTTGTTATTGTTGTCACATTACTTTTTCAAAACGCGTCTAAAAACTAATATATATCTATAATTCATTATAATATTAATCGCATCGTATTTTTTCATCTCGGAAACTTTTGTGTTGCATAGTGACGTTCTTTTCACAGTAAATGCCATCTTACACATCTTTGTATGCCGTTGCATCAGCTAATCAGTCGGCTTATAAAATGCTACCTTCACCGTAACGCTTATACGAAACATTAAGTTTTATGATTATATTTAAGTAGAAATACAATCGCGCATGATAGCTGTGTGTACGCGTATGTGTACGTTTGTAAATTCTTTATAAAATGAAGAATAACTGCGATCCTTTCGTTAAAATTTCTACGAATTATTACAACTACACATATATTAAGGACAGTTTTTTCCTTATTTTCATCAAATATTATCGCTTTGTTGAAATAATTCAAAAACACTCAACTTTCAAGAATTTAACTTCACTTGGTTTGTTTTTTTTTTGTATCTCTGATTAAATATCGGAAATACTGGTTTAAGTGCAACCAAACCATAAAAGATTTATTTTTCTTTTTCAGGGATTTTGTAGTCCATAAGCTAATGTCAAATTTATATTCTCTTTATTATTGACTGCAATTGGGATTATAAAAAAAACAAAAAGTAAACGCCCATACATGCGATCAATCAACAGCTTGAGAAGGTTAAATTGCACAAATGTTTACAACCCATACAAATATGCGTCGAAGGTCTCGAAAGATATAGTGGAATAAGCAACAGTATCCACATAACTACATCTTTTTGTCTACGCCTCAGTCTAAGTTTTCCATACGCAGAGAGAAAGAACAAATTTTCATCTGAAATTAGTCTGAAAATCGACTTAATAGGTTCATTAAAGATACACGTCTCAGATTATTGGGTCTAATAAATGTTTGTACTAAATTTTCATATTAACATCCGCTTTGCCTATTCCTCAGTCTAAGTTTTCCATATGCAGAGAGAAAGAACAAATTTTCAGCTGCAATTTGTTCCTTTTTGCTTGCTTCACGTTACGTCTGAAAATTGGCTCAATAGGTTCATTAAAGACACACTTCTCAGATTATTGGGTTTATTAAATGTTTGTACTAAATTTTCATATTAGTATCCATTCGATACGACTGGTTGGGGCTGACTGGGAGAAATGTATTGAGATATTTAGTATTTTTTTCAATTTGTAACTATTTTTAGTATGTTTATGGCAAAATGCCATCCATGTCGTATGCATATATATGTATATCGGATTCGGCAATTCGGAGAATTTTGAAAGCATAAAGACGACATATGAATTAGGTGAATCTCGATCGATATAATATATAATTTATGTTCAATTATTTTCATAATCAAATCAAACGATTTGAAAAATTGTTCTCAACATTTTCTTGAACGAGCGAAATATGAATCTATTATGAGTCAAGTAAGTGTACTTTGAATAGACGCAGATGTGTGCGTGACAAACGTAACTACAAAGTCGTCAAATATACTGCCTTCACATCCCTCTCTTAAAGTCCATATTTTGCGAACTTCATTTTTTTAAATTTTGCATTTTCCTTCTACTAGATTAGGAATTTCATTACAATAGTTTTGAAATTTTGCAAAAAAAAATGTTTTATTTTTAATGTTCGACATTTTCGGTTGTCTCTCATTTCATCAAGAAATATTACAGATATTATATAACAATCAAATTTCAATTTAAACTTTCAGTGAAATTATTTGTTTTCTATCTACGAAAATTTTTCATTATGTAAAGAGAGCAATTCATTATACCCATCAGCGTAGGATGAATGGAATATTCGTTTTGTCAAAACGTTTGTGCAACGCCCAAAAGAAAACGCCAGAGACCCTCTTCATTATCATCATCTTCTGAAACGATCCGTTCGTCTTTCCGTCGATGTAAAATCTGTTGTAAACATTCGTCTGGTCGCAAAAATTAAGCTATTGACTTCAAATTGAGCAGAAACATTGCAAGCTATTGCACGTAGATTAGCATTGAAAATGGACACGCCTACACCAGCACCAAGTAAACTGAGAACACCTCTGTTTTTCAAAAGGAATAAAAAACAGTTTTTTTGTTCATTACTCATAGGCTACAACAGATAACCCAACAAAAATTTGAACATATATTCATGGATGGACGATGCTGTAGCACCTCTACAAATATGGCAAAAATCGGTCACTCGGTACTTAGTTTTATAGAATATCATAATTTCGTTTTTCTTTCAAAACTTTTATAACGCGCAAAAGCAGGCTTCAGATACCCCTTAAAGTATACAAATTCTTGGCCAGTTTCAACTTCGCGATGTATCTAAGAAGGTTCATCTGTCTATGTGTCCATCTGC
This sequence comes from Glossina pallidipes, assembly GCA_000688715.1. Lineage (NCBI taxonomy): Eukaryota > Metazoa > Arthropoda > Insecta > Diptera > Glossinidae > Glossina > Glossina pallidipes. The sequence continues at coordinate 3,563,847 of KK499767.1, forward strand.
GAGCCTGTCTGGTACCTAGGGTAAACATTCTTCTGTCGCCTACAAGTTCGCGAAAGAATTTCGAAATGATGCAAACTTTTCAGAGGACACGTCTCCAACGGCCACAACAACCTATGCAATAAAATATTTTATTTTGAGAGCAAAAAGAAAAAAAAAAAAACAACGGCACCCACTCCATATTGCAGAGCAGAGAAAATTTAGTTCCTTCACTTTGATGTTTGTCTGTTTGAGGATAACGATGATGAGTATAAAAGATTCCGTCACGACCGAATATAATTTTCTTCTTTTTTTTTTGTTTTGTTTTTTTAAATAAATTGTTTGTTCTTTTAAAAAATTAGTTTTTCTTATATTTTTTAAAATGAAAAAGAATTTCTTTTTGATTTCGCTGTATGTATGAAAGTGCGCAGTATTTATTATTTATCATTGAAAGCAACCGCAAACATACATACATACATACATACATATATGCATATATTATAGAAGAAAAGTGCATAGAGAAAAGACATGCGAAACGACGGGTAGAACGCACCCTCAACATAGTTAAGCATATAAATTTCTTTGAAAATTTATTCCCGTAAAAGATGTCCAAATTATTCCGTTGGTCCCTTATGTAATATACATATATATATATATAAATATGTGATTGATAATAATAAATATGTAGAAGGCACTGGACACAAAACATTGAAAAAAAAAATATATCCAAGGAGTTGTAACTTTTTTTTCTTTCAATTATTCAATCATTTCAAAAATAATATCTTGTGGTTTGCGTTTGACCATTCCGTCCTTCCGTGTTGAAAATTCATTTATATATAAAGTTTTACTAAAACTGATTTCTTTATCGCTGTGGAAATGATAACAATTATGACTCAAGTAAAGAATGGCTGGATACTGCCCGGCTGTGCGAGTACCTCACATTATATATATAATGAACTTTACTTGTTTTGTTTCTTTTTTTTCCCCTTTTTATATTTTAATAAAAAAAAGGTTATTTATTAGGGATTTGGTAAATATTTACTAGAAATGTTTATATCTTCTTGGGCTTCAATTTAATTCTAATGAAATCGTTCTCGATACAAGCGATTACCAAACGTTCAATTTCATTGAAATATGCTTTCAATATATATGAAGCGTAATGCAATTATATTTAAAATGGGAAATCAATCAGAGAGACCGGACTTGTGTTACAACACTTATTGATAGTTGCAATGACGTCTGATGTGAAATATGAGAACCACAACCGGATTTTTTGGAAATTCTAATATTCCATTTAAATTTATACTAATATATATATAAATTATATATACATAAATGCATATATAAAGAAATATATATATAATAAATATATATAATTATTTGATTAAAAAACAACAACATTTCTCTTAAGCTGGATATATTTAGATGTTGTTTAGATGTCTTTTACGACAAGATATCGTATAAAGGAATTTCTTCGTACTTACAACAACCATGATACATAGTTAAAAAGTCACTGCTATATAAGTTAAGTTTATAGCTTATTTATAGCGAGCAGCTATTCACAGTAAAGAAAAGAAAACCAAGTAGAGGAAACAGTTAAAATTGTAAAGAAAGATATGAAAAGATGAGAAAAAACAGTAGTAAGGAAAGTATAGGTTTAAGAGAATAAAACGGAGCAGAAGAGAGTGAGAGAGTGCAGACCATAACAGAAGAAAAGAAACGAAAACAAGATAAGGGAATACAAGAAAGTATGCCAAAAGACGAGAAAAGACAAAAAAAGAAAGAAAAGAAGATTGGAAAAGAGACAAGAAAGAAAGTGTAACGGAGCAGAAGAGAATTGGAGAGTGCAGATTAGAACAGAAGAAAGATGATGAAAAGAAACGAAAACAAGAAAGGTGATGCAAGAGGAAAGAGGAAGTAATAGGAGGGAAAAAAAGAATAAAACGCAAAAGAAAAGAAAGCCTATCAAAAGACGAGAAAGGATAATTAAAGTGAAGAAAGGAAAGAAAAAAGTAAAGAAACGAGAAGAGAAAAGAAGGGAAAAGAAAGACCAGCGAAGAACGTTGTGGCAAAAAAGAAGAGAAGCAAGGAAGAGAGACGAAAAAGAAAGATAAGAGAACAAAAAAAAGCAGAAGAGAATAGGAGACAGCAGATCAGAACAAAAGAAAAGTGAAGAAAAGAAAGGAAAACAACAGAAAGGAGAAAAGAGGAGGAAAAAAAGAATAGCACAGAAAAGAAGAGAAAAGAAAAGAGAAGAGAAGCAAAGAAAAATAGAAGGGAAAGACCAATAAAGAACGTTGTGCCAACCGGTTTTTAATAAACTTTTCCCAACTAACGGAAAGCATTTATTGAGAGGACAATGTCTGGCTATCACTGTAATTATCGAACATTACTGTTTTCTTGTTGAATGAGAGGAGAAAAAGAGAGAGAGAGAGAGAGAGAGAGAGAGAGAGAGAGAGAGACAGACAGGCAGAGAGACAAAAATGTATCGTATATTTCGTCTACATTGACTCTTGCCATACGTGACGTGCAATATTTTAAAGTCACATCCCGGATAAAGAGCAACAGCAGAGAGAAAGCATTGTATGACAAAGGTTCACCCAATTGCCTCTTTCAATCCAAAATTTTCACACCAATTTTGAAGCTCTAAAGACTGCAATATTTTTTCTTATAACGATTTATCAAAAGAAGGCTTTATATTGGGACTGATCGAAAAAGTGATCCAATCCAAAACACATCAGTATGCCAAATATATGTCGAAAATTGCAACCTGTAGGTTGAACACAAGTATACATTGGCAGACATCGGACAGACAAGCGAACAGGCAGAGAGACAATGTCGATTCAGAAAATTCTCCTGAATCGATTAGTATAAAAAAAAAAGAAGACGGGTCTATCTCAAGTCCTTCCAGGTGTTACAAACGTCCGCTCAAATTTAATATACCCTTTTGCCGTCAAGGCTGTAGCGTGCGATATGAATTCGATCGTTTTACGATTATTCTAATGAAAAACGAGAAACTATTTTCATTTATTTATTTTAAGTAGCAAGTATTGAAAAGGGACAAATATAAATTTCTGATATCATTTTTCCTTCTCATGCATTAACACTTAAAGTAACAAAAATAATGTTTTGTATTTTTTTTATTACACTTCAGGCTTTACCTGATTAACAATTTAAACGCTTTAATTAATTCAATTAAATCAAAACACTATTTAGTTCATTCAACTGAAAGACTTTTACATTCGGCATCACGTGTGGTAAATGTATATTAAATGTAGGCGAACGTATGCGACACTTACAAGAACTTAAAATAACTTTATACCGATCGATTTAGATTCTGTTTCTAACTTGATTTAAATCGTTTTGTCCACTTGTTCATCTGTTCACGTATGTCCTGTGTTCAACTCACAGTTTTTAATTTTCGAGATATTTCGATAAAATTGAATCATTTTTGTGACCAATCCTCTTCATGCAATGTTCCATTGAAAAAAAATGTCACGATATAAATCGCTTAAGCATAATATATAGGCATATATTGAGTGCATGTAATATATTTGTTTAGAACGGGAAGCATTTTTGAACCGTCTCTCATAGAAAGATTGTTATAAAAAAACAAATAAGAACATTATAGTCGGCCAAGGCCGATCATTAAATACCCTATACCACATTATCGAATACAATTCTTAGTTTTATTCTAGAACACAAAAATTATATCTTGTTTCCATATAAAGGCATATTTTTCAAGTGCGTATTTATGGGGATGCGGGCTCAAAACGCAACCTAATGTAGTACAAGTTTAACCCTGCGCTATGCCAAAATCCCAAAAATATTCATTAAAATATCTCAAAAACTGCTTGAACGCACATCTGCGTGGGCAGACATCAACGGACAGACGGACCAACAGGCTTAAATCAATTGGGATTATGATTCTGGCGGGTCCATCTTAAGTCCTTCTGCGTGTTACATACTACCGCACTAAGTTAATATACCCTGTGCCGCCAGTGGTGTAGGGTATAATAAGCCTTTATTATTATACGGCAGCAAAGTGTAACATTTAGACGAAGAGTATTTGACAGAATGACGTAGATTATCCAATAGTCGGCATAACTTGACTATAACGTTTCAATTTTTTTGTTCCTCTATATTTATTTTATAAACAAATGTTCCGAATATGAGTGTCGGAGTGTCCGTGATTCGCGTTAAGGCTAACATAACATTTGGTCTAGTTTTATGACTAACGAGAAATTTAAACGTACACATACGTGATATATGATAGTTTCCCGTATGGGTATATGTATGTATATGATAATATTATTGTCTTCATTAAAACTGTAATCAAATGTAAACAATAGCTGTAAGTAAAGAAAAAAAAAAATGTAATTAATAATTACCTTTTTTTTTTTTTTTCTGTTTCGATTGTAATTTCAGTTTCAGTTGGCGATTACGCGCAGTTGCATTTATAATTGCGCTATTGCAGTGGACAACAACACGTACCAGTGGTGGCGGCGGCGGCTATACACTAGTGACAGCAACGGCGTCTATAAAATCTCCTGGCGGTAAGTTTGTTAATAATAATACTTGTAAAAGAAATACACACGAAGATCACCAAAGACGACAGCACTGCATGTGAATCAAAATTATTCCTTAACCAAATAGCCAGCCACACGTGAAATCTGAAATGCTTATATAATAAGTAGAAACAACGAATCTTGATCGCCCAACATGCAAAGCCATTATATATAGCAGCAGCGGCCAAAGCCGCTTTACTTCGTTTGGCACATCTTAACGGTCATATTTCATCCCAATGTATGTTACGAAACAAAGTCTTTCGATTCTTGAAGAAATCTTACAATTTTATTAATATTATCATTCAATTAGTTTCATATTCATATATACTAAGACTTCTCTTCTTCTTATTGTTCTTATAAATTTAGTCAGAGAATAAATTCTAAGATTCAAGTCTTAAAGCACTAGGACCTAAGGCTTTCGGGTTTACTAGAAACTCTATCGCCCTTGAGATTTGAACTCGCTAGTAGAACTTGCTAGTCGCGACTCTTGCCTCTCGGCCAATCAGGCGGATATATATACTGAGACTTAAATTCAATTGACTCTTGAATTAGGATTAAAATATTTTCCAGGTTTTTTTATTTATATATATTTATGTATATTACTTTAGATATTTATTTATTGGAAAAGAGAGAGAGAGAGAGCGAGAGAGAGAGAGGGAGAGAGAGAAAGAGTTTTTAAATGAATAGAGAGTTCATAAGTGCAGCTTATGCTTATGACTTTGACTTTGACTTTGAGAATTTTGCAAACGTTAAAGGGATGAGGGATAGATGTTTGCATGTAGTCTGACAGCTGGAGGCCTGGAGGGAGCCTGTGCCATCCTTTCAAAATCACTTTCAAGCTTTCATTATCGGGAATCAATTACGAGTTTCTTAAATGGTTACAAGTGTGTGCCTAAAATTAATATATCATCGAATCATGTTACGCAAACCATACATAGATTATACATTATAAGGACAATGCTTATTTGTGTATTGTTCATAATTATAATTATGTACGTAGAAAATATGCCGATATATTAGACAACCAACTTAAAATAATGCTCAAATGACGGCAATAATAATAATGATGATAATAATAATAATGTTTGTTATATGTGCGTATCGCATATTATAAACATTTATACCTACGTGATTGGATCGATTGTTCCAATAGCCATATGTAGTAGGTGGATGTTAAAATGTATAGTTATATGTGCATGCATATCTTATACTTATACTTGCATATCACTTTCCTTAGAAGAGCGCTCGCTTATGGTTTTTGCTCTTTTTATTTTTTTAAACCTATTTCGCTATTTGGCTGGTTGTTCGTCTGTTGTTTATGGATTTTGTTCAATACTTTACACATATATTAATGCTTGCAAATGTTTTGAGAATAACATTCTACACTATTTGAAAGCCTACATATATAGGTATATGTGTGTCCAGCAGATGTGTTAAGAGAATTAGTTCAGTATACTTAATGTTTTCATTATTATTCTTATTTTTTAATTTTTTTTTTGCTTATACCTAAAACAAGTTATGGTACAAAGTATATTAAGTTTGGGCGCATTTACGTAACACCCCGAAGGAGTTGTTAAAGATGATTCACCTTCAGACTGAATTTCTGAATCGATTTAATCTTGTCTGTCCCTCTATCTGTCTAATCAACTCGTATAGATGACGCTTCTTGGCATATTAAAATGATGAGAAGTTTTGATCCAAACAAAAAACAATATAAAGAATGAAATGAATCGAAATATATTTTTTTACGATCACTTCGCATATAACGTGTTGTTATGTAGATTTCGTTATACGAAAGATAATTTATACTATATAAAATTTCTCCACCAAAATCCTTAAGTAATGAATTATTGAAAGTAGTGGAAAATTTGAATCGACGAAAACAACTTTTTTTTATTCCCCGCCCATACAACCGTTCCTAAGATAAGTAAGCCTTTATACGGTAAAGAGATTCAATTTTGGATATTTTATGACGAAAATTTGTCCACATTAGTAATTTGATATAAAAATTGATTGCATTAAATTTGGACAACGTAGATCTATTTTTTGCATAGGGGCTCTGACACACTAACTAAGCCATTATACGGCACATAGATCTTATTTTAAATATCTTATCATAAAAGCGAATCTATAATAATAATGAAGGGGGTAATACAAGTTAATCCTCGCAATATTGGACTATGTGGGTCTATTTTTTTGATCTAACCCGATTTAAAAGCTTTAATTTAAAGCGTGCTTGAAAACATAGCATGATTTTTGCGATTTTGTGAAGAATCATATTAGACGTTATAGTGTAGCGTACTGAAGCATCGATATTGCCCAACTATAATGTTGTTATTGGTCTTTAAGCGAAAACTAAAATAAGTTGTTTTTAAACTTCAGCTACAAATCGTTGCAGCTGTTGTTTTAATTGATTTACTAAAATTTTAGTTAACAACCAATCAAAATCATAAACTTAGAACAACAACAATAAACGAATGTTTGCTTGCGACATGTCGACAAAAGGTAAAATACAGCAATAATTATCGAAGGAAACGAAAGCAGCGGAGCCTGAAGGCATGATTTGAAAAGATCTTTAGCATCCTTCGCATTTCCAAATATTATTAAGAATAATATTTCAGTCGGCAAAGATGCAACACTTAGCGACAGTAGGCTGCGCCCACCCTCCCTATATCATTCTCTTTTCCCACTACTTCTTCTTCTTCTTTCTGGCCATCACCGTGTTACACCCCCCTGAGTAATTGGCTAAACATATTGTGCTTCCCGTCCATCATAACGTAATGATAATATTAAACTACTTTTCCCATTGCGCTTTTTTTGACAATTCGAACAATGCACATAATGAACGAGTGTTAAAATAACGATATGTACGCCCAATCACAACGGATAAGACGTAAGTTATTGCATCGTAAACGAAATGTTTAGGCAAAAAACCATGATCCGTCAAATGTATCTTTGCTGGTCAGACTGCTGGACAGACTTCTCAGGACAGGATGGACATGGCCACTGTAGAATTTTTATGCCCACTACCAATGAATGGGTGTATGTTGATTTTGTAAAAAATTTGCAACGCTTAGAAGAGGACTTAAGAGAACCCATAAGAGGTTTTAGGCGTTCCTCAGTAATCTAATGGCAGATGACGAGTTTCCTTACCAGGTGGTTGGATATCGATTACTCTCTAACATGGACCGCAAAATGCCGTTATCGTTCAGATCGACAATCTTCTTTAACACTTAAAACTCCGAAACGAAGTTTCGCAAACCACTTTTTCCAGTGCGAACGCCTGCAACGTATCATACAAGTTTTTACAAGCAGCTAATGCGTTGCTTCTATCCTGGAACGCGTACCAAATGCAATGTACTTTATTTACTGAACTTTACTCATCCTACACTTTGCAATTAACTGATGAAGAGTACTAAAAACGGTCCCTCTTATATCACATGAGATGCACGTTAAACAATAAGATCCTACCCGATGCATGCTACACGTCTGCCTTGAGGCGAGAAATAAAATCAGTCGCATGTAGTAAAACAGGACTTAATCTTCCCGCCAGCAACCAATTCTAAATCGATTTAAGTATTTCCGTCTGTCCACATGTATAATATCTGTGCTAAATCATCTCCTGGGCACAAAAATGTATCTATGGTCACCAAAACTGCGACAAAAGCATCGGAAGTTCTCGTCTGTAGCTTGATATTGAAAATTTCATTTGAAGAGGGACTGCGATGGAGGATATATGGACGATTCGCCCACACCCAAACATAACTTGATACTTATTCATAGCTGGGTTCAATTGTTTGCATGATTTTTGCACTTTTTTGCAGTTTACGGTCGCCTGTTAAGATGACATTCTCATCTGCGTTAATTTATTAAAAATCTTTCCCTCAACAAACTCGCATTGCATTTTCCGATTTTCTTTTTTGTTTATTTATTCATTCATCAAACAAATTCAGCTGCACAAACAGATCAGATAAGTTTAATGCTTAGAAGGAAACATTTATGTATATATTAACTAAACTTAAATTATAGAAAAAGATTTTATTTATTTTAAGAAAAAAAAAAAAAAAAGAAAAGGAAAAGGGAAAACACTATTGTGTGACTAAAATTATGAACGAGTTTTTGACAGACATCCGCAGCATGAGTTGCGAGAACCAACCGAATATTATCGTTAGCCTAATACCATTGCTCACAATTATTATTAGTATCCATGGGGAAGTATTGAGTTTTTCAAGTCAATTGCGGATAGCCATTGCGATTGTGATACCAGCATTCGTAGTGTTTCGATAGCGTTAATGCATTATATTTAGCATTTAACTCTACGCTCATCATAAGGGCAGCATGCGTATGCATGCTATTGCTAATGTTGTTGTGATTGGAGCCATGATTTACGATGATTTAGTATTCGACCAAAAGTAAAAAACGTCCCAATAACAGACATGAAATTCAAATTCAACAGTTTTGTCCTCATATCATATATAGTCGTCGTCGAAATGAATGCCTTTTTGAATGAATTCTCGTCGACTTTTCGAAGATAACTAACTTTTTTTGAAGACTTTAAACGCAAGTTAAGACGTTTCAATTGCAGCGTATCGTCTGATAGTTAAGTTAAAGATGATATCTATGTGCTGTTGCGCTGTTGTTGGTGATCTTCCTCTTGCCGGTTCCTTTGATTCGCAATATTTGAAGAGCCTCTTAATAGGGGAGTATTTGTTTGAGTTTGTATTTAATTCGTTTGAGATTTTGATTCGTTTTTTATTTTTGGGGATAAGAACAAAACAGATTGAACTTTTCTTTTGTGGTTTCAGCCGTTCATCGTTCTTCTGTATAATTGATCTGATGATGTTATCGTAAGAATTGTGAATTTTGAATATTTATTTCGGTTCCTTGGTGAATGTATTCGTTCTTTTATTATATATCTATATGTATTTTTATTTTACTTTTTCTTCTTCTTCTTTTTCTTTTTCTTTTTTTTTCTTTTTTTTTCTTGTAATCATATTGATTTGGACCTCTCCTTCTTGCGTATTATTGGCGAAGGTTGATATCGATACGAAGCCCTCTTTTGGAATGGATGAAATGCCATTGCTATTAGCATTTTTAGAAAACTCTTCAATTTCTGCTTGCGTTTTACCAATTTATTGTCAGAAGACTCTTCTTCTTCGTAATTTCCTGCTTTATATTTTTGACTTATGAAGTTTTGCATCTTGATTACGTTATTGTTACACAATTTGTGCTTTTAAATTTTTAATTTATTTTCCAAATTCTTCAAATTACCATTAATCGAGTTTATGTGTTCTTTTATGAAAATTTATGATTTTTCAATTTTCAGATATATATTTTTAGATATATACAGGACTATCAAAGCATGCTGCGTTTGTTATGTTATTTCCCAAAACTTTTCAACTTTGAGTTTTCTCTTAACGTTTTGACTTTTTTTTTTTTTTGTAGACTTCGATGTGTGTTATTTGATACACTACATCACTTCTAGTAGATGGTGTATTAAGTTTATGCGGACGTATATAAGAATCTAGAAGGGCTTAAGATGGACGCAACTTTAATTGTACCGATCGATTCGGATAATGATGAAACTTGTTCGTCCCTTCGTCCCCCTATCCACCTGATGTTTGTCCATGTCTTCCGTGTGTTATATTTTGAGGAAATTTCGTACACTGCATTATTTTAGCCTAAGGATGAACGCTATTGAAAATGTTTTGGATCGCGTTACGTAATGCTTTGTTTGGAAAAGTTATATGTATAACCCCAAGTTGTTTTGAGAGTATTCAATGGTTCTCGGTAGCTCATACCTGGCATTAATTAATCCTTCGCTTTAAAGACTTTTCAACAGAGACTTTCCTTATATGACTTTCTAAACTTTATTTAAAATTATCACAAGTTTCCTTAACATTAGATTATTTTTCTCTTTTCTTTATCTTCTTTGCGAAACTTTTTTAAAACTTTTTTCATAAATAATTTAAATCTTACTGAAAGAGATTTCACTTGCATCAGTAGTATTGAAGCCTTTTATACCCTACAGCACTTGTGGTACCAGCTATATTAAGCTTGTGTAGACGTATGTAAGAGCCAGAAGGGGTTAAGATAGACCCACGTCTTATTATACCGATCGATTCAAAATCATTTTCTAACAGATGAGAATCATTTTCAGAACCATTTTCTAATTCGATCTAAGCCTATCTGTCCGTCTCATGGCTGTCCATGTAACTTTATATTCAAGCTACAGGTCGCAATTTTTGAGATATTTTGATGAAATTTGCTACAGTGACGTATTATGACCCAAGGACAAACGCTATTGAAAATGGGAAGAAGAGACTAAAATGCTAAGACTAAGAAAAAATACGTTTGAAAGCCACAAAAAATCATTTACATACGACAGCACACTGTGGTACTCGTTGTCTTTGAAAGGAAGAGCATGCAACACAGAGCTATAAATGAAATGCTGCATAATGAATGATACCGTTAATCTAAATCTTAAAAAAATAGTTGAACAAGGTCCTGCAAATAAGATAAACATTAAGGATAATAGAACGCAATGGTGTCTTTTAACGCACAGGAGAAGTGATGAGCAACCCTTCTTCTTTGGTGGTGTCAACGTAGAAGAGTCGGCCACTCTTGATAAATCTGAGTATGCGAATACAAAATCACGGGCATTGGACGGAAAATGGATTCAAAGACTCGAAAAGATCCCTTACCTTCGACAAAACTTAAAGTGTAAATTGCATTTATTGGCGAGAGTTGCCAGATCTTGCAAAGGCTGAGATCAATCATGTGTATCAATCATACTCGTCCTTTAATAGGGTTATTCGGCCTTCTCAACCATTGTCAACCATTTATCCTGGATTTGCTTGCATAACACATAATATACAACTGCGGCTCGTTTTTTTTTTTAGCTGCGCCTGTCATAGAACCAACATATCTACAATGGCCTTTACCACCATTCTGAACGTTTCCACAATACTATTCTTTTCTTCCTTCCTCCTCTATCCTAATGCAGAAGAAAACCGATACATTGTTGCGAGTTCGAAATCGAAAATGTGATGATTTAAGTTTTTATGGAAAATTTGAAAGGAAACAAAAACCAAAGCAACAATCATACACGCTTTGCCTGCCTCAGATAGCGGGCGACTCGCGAAAAGATTAAAGAAATTTATCGGAAAAAGGGATTAGCTAAGGATTGGTAATAGTAACTTGCTTGTAAAAGGGGTAAATAAGCAGCCGTTTTGCCGAGGACAAGTAAGAATCGACTCAATCGAGTTGAATTACAATATTCGAATAAACAGACGAGCCTGGAGGAGACAGTTAAAGCGTTGCAAATGCAAGTTCCTGTAAATAATATGTAAATAGATTTTCGAAGAATTGTTAATAAAACCTACGTTAATCTAAAAATCACAATTCAATGCTACGAACTTAATCTCAAAGAGGCGTTGAACAAAAACGTAAAATCACGAAAAATGGTTTACATTGCAGTGTAAACAATACACAAAAAGGGGAAAATAGTTGGAAAAATATAAAATTAGTCGGATTTGAAAATCGATAAAGTGTGTTTTGCAGTTTCGCTTACTAAGAACATAAAGCTGCTTTCTTTACTCCCCCTTCCGCCCCACATTGCTACTCTCAATATCGTCAAGGTAACAGTTTGGAACAAGTGAAGCCGTTTCCTTTACTCCCCCCACAAAAAGGGGAAAATAGTTGGAAAAATATAAAATTAGTCGGATTTGAAAATCGGTAAAGTGAGTTTTGCAGTTTCGCTTACTAAAAACATAAAGCTGCTTTCTTTACTCCCCCTTCCGCCCCACATTGCTACTCTCAATGTTGTCAAGGTAACAGTTTGGAACAAGTGAACTAATTTCTTCGCCTTAATTTCGAATCAAATATCTTGTGGTAGGCATTAATAAAATCTTCCTTCAAACTGAATATAATTTCTATTTCGTTTTCTTTTCCCGATATCCGATATCGAGCAAACGTTTTTCCTTTCCATCTTTTGTAATAAGAACAAAACAAAACAAAATGAATTAATTAATTAATATGTTTTTGTTGCGGAATGAATGACAGATTTATTAATTATACAATAGCGTATATATGTAAGAATATATATAAGAATTTGTACTAGAACAACAATAACAATAATCTGCACCATATATATAACAAGTCTTCAACTAGTTACATAGAACCAAAATTAATACTACATTTTGTGTGTGACTGTCACTCGCTCATACCGTAAACTCATGAGTACAATTTCAAATTTCCCAAGAACAACCAACCTTCTCAAATTCCTTGTAATAATATTTTATATATTTCTTGTTTTAAACGTCTACGGCTTCATGTATTTCATGTCCATAAATTAACCAAAAGTACATATATCTGCGCATATGTGAATATATATATATATATATATATATATATGTATGTATGTATATATGTCTATATATATATGTGTTTGCATTATTTAGAATAAATACATTTTTTTTCTCTTTAATGTTTTAGTCTGACCGATTCTCGTATTTAATGTCAATGGCGACTGCACTGACATGTCTTCATTTTTGCAAGAAACACATAACTTATTGGGCTCAGAGGTGTGAGGGGTAAATTTAATGTTTATTTAGATTGCAACTGAGTGAAGTGTATCTTAAATGTTAAAAAGTGTTTTCAGGTGTATTCGTGCGTATGGTTGTTGTATGCAGATTAAGTTTAAAAATGGGCCGAATCCGTTATCACTTCTTAGAAAAGCTGTTACTGTTTTTAAAAAAATGTTTACTTATTTCGCTAGCTAATCCCCATTATTTTATTACCCTACACCACTGGCGGTACAGGGTCGTATGTAATGCACAGATGGGCTTAAGATGGATCCGCCTTTTATTATACCGATCGATTCAGAATCATAATCTGAATTGATTTAAACATGTCACTGTTATTAAATAACTCTGTCCGTCCGATGTCTGTCCATGTAAATTTTTATTTATGCTACATGTCGCAATTTTCGAGGTATTTCGATGAAATTCGGTACAGTGACATGTTTTGACACAAGGACGAACGCTGTTGAAAATGGTTCGGATTGGTCCACTTTTTCGACCACTCCCCTGATAACGCCCTATTCTGAAAAGTCATTACATGGAAAGAAAATGGCAATTTTCAAAATTTCTCGGCGAAAGGAGCCAAGTAGTAGTGTTTAGGCATTCTAAATTGCTGTGGAAATATTGGACCGGCTGGGGCAAATTTTGAACCCCCTCATATAACGAAAACTAAAGTTCATACGATAAAAAGGTATAAATCTCAATACTTCATGAAGAAAATTATATCGTAATAATAATTTAACATAAAAAAATTAAATGTACCAAATTTGGACCTTCTCGGCCTACTTTTTTGGATTCTACCCTAATAAGGATGTTCACGAAAATCGATCCTTTGTAGAGCAGAAAAATCAAAGTCTTAATGTGTGGTGATGAAAACTCACCCATAATAGTTATTGCATACAAAAATGAACTCTACAGAATTTGGATCATTTACGCCTATTTTTGAATCCTGTCCTATGCAAGGATTAAGCTTGTATTACATTGGATTGCGTTATGGGCCCGCTTCCCCAGAAATACGCACATATGTATTTATGTGCTATAATAAAAAGAAGAAGTGCGTTAGACATTGAGGTGTAGGCCTTGGCCTTGACTACAATGTTCTTACTTGTTTCTCACTTCTTTTCTACATAAAGTCGTATTAAACACTCCGTAATCGTCTAAAAGACGAGTTCCTTTGATAACATTTTTGGAATGAGAGAAAAGCCAATAGATTAATAGAATAATTCGCGAAAATTATAAAAAAAAAAAAATAAAATTTCAAAAATATTAAAAAAAAGGTTCAATGCGAAAGTCCTTATCGGCAGGCAGGTTCCATTTGAACGACTTTGCGGCACACAATGCAGCTGGTTTCAGTTTGAATACAGGAAAGGCGAGGTAGAGAAAAAGTTGATATTAGAACCAAAATTAAAAATTCGAATGAATAGAATGAAATTATGGTGCGGAGGTGTTTTGAAGAATCGTATTTTGCTAAAAAGGCGTTTTGAAATTTGAAAATGTATTACGCGATTGCAATCAAAGAATCATAAAATCAAACTTCCCTGTCATATTCACATATATATTTACCCATTGCGCGACCTTGAAGAGTTTATGGTAGAGTGAACAGGAAGGAAAAGAAAAAAAATCACAATTCTTTCATCGAATTTTAAATGAGTAAATTTTTCATTTCTTGACAGAAGTGCTTACAGTTTTCCAATTGTTCCAAAAGAGTCAAGGTCTGTTAAGACGTAAGACTTCGGAAACCTTTTGGTAATTAATTTTTTTCACACATTCTACAAAATTCATATATAAGATTAACAAAGAACTAATTTTTTTTTTTCTTTTTGTAAAATTTACACATATTCTTAGTTATTGATTGCAAATTACATAAGTACTTAGTTAGTCTAAAAAAAAAAAAAACAAAATTTCTCAAAAATCAGATGTGAATGTTATTTGACCTTAAAAGCATTTTTAAGAACTCTCTTGAACCGCATTTATGTGAAATTCATTCTATAGCGTATACGTTTTTCTCAGTTAGTTGTTGCCGCACTGGAATACTTTTTGGGAGAATTGCTTTTCACCCGTTCGCATTATTGTCCATGCAAATGCGGGGATTTTTTCAACTTTTAATTCCAACCAAGCATAGCAACAATTTTTTAACTAAAACTTAGAGCTTATTGTTGTTTCCATTGTGCACTTAAGTGCTGCGCAAAGAGGTACATAATTAAGCTCGTTGTGCATTTGTATTTTTTGCGGAAAATTTCAAGTGAATAAAACTGTTTTATTGCATGGAGCATAACCTTTATACATATATATATATGGCTGGTGCTTGGAGCAAAAAAGAATAAATCATCATTAAATTATTAAGGCTTCAATTATTTTCATTTTTATACGCGCTACAGTTGGTCTAAACTTAAGCTCGAGCAATGGAAGCGTGTATCCCTCTACCTTAAAATGTGGCATACGAAAAATCACTTGGTATAAAAGTCCGTCCTATCTCCCCGGTTCAATTAAGATTGATAGTGAAGTTAATCGTTCCATGCGTTGCCCTACGATAGTCCAATAAGGCTAAGGGCTAAAAGACCAATAAAATTACCTGTGAAGTATTGGCAAATTATACAAGGACCGTATAAACCGTATATTTAGGATATGCGATACGATTCAAAATATATGAATCATTGCTCCATCTTTTAGTCAAATATCATGGATAAACTATTATTATACCCACTGTCAGGGGTATATTAGATTTGTTAAAATTTTTTAACATATTTTAATACGAATAAAAGATATCATAGGGCACGTATATATGAGTACTGGAATTGATTTAGTAAAGTCAGTCAATTTGTCCGTCGTTAAAAGTACCGAATGGAGAATATGGAATGGGGATACTACACAATTGCGCAGAATGACAAGCGGACCGACGGACGTGCTTAGGTGTATTCCAAATTTGAAACTGGCCAAGAATTTATATATTTTATTAGGTTTATAACGCTAAAGATTTTGAAAAAAAAAATGTATTTATGACACACTATAAAACTGAGTAGGCATGGCCGATTTTTCCATTTTTTAAAGGCTTTTGGATTTATCTACTATATAAGAAACCAATCTTTTATTCTATTTTGAAAAACAGAAGTGTTCTCAATTTACGTGGTGCTATAGGCGTGTCCTTCGATAGCTTCATTTTTGCGGCCAGGAGAAGGTTTAAAACGGATATTACACAGACAGACACACGGACATAGTTAAATCGATTCAGAATTTAATGCTGACCAAGAATATATACACTTTTGGGATCTCTGAAGCGTCCTTCTAGGCGTTGCAAACAATTTGACAAATTCAATATACCCCTCATCCTTCGGTCATTGGTATAAAAAATTTGCCCGAAACAATATTTATGGAGTAAAGCAGGCTAGCGATGGTTAACAAAAGAGTCGTTGTAAACCAAATACAATTCATTTCTTGCTTTCTTTGTAGCCTTATTTTGGTATTTATTCACTTTTTTCTTTTTCTTTTCCTTTTTCTTTTTTTTATCTTTCAGAAATGGACCCTAAATCACTGTCGTTATTGACTGGAGAAAATGCAACCATTAGGTGCACACTTTCAGAGGCGCACAGTTCTCGTATATGGTTTTATGAGGAGAGATCGAAACGACGTATACAACAGCCTAGCGATGACATACAGGTATCTACGTGTATATTATCAAAAACACTTAATAATTTATTGTAATTTGAAAGTTTTTAGCCAATCGGCAAGTGGTGGTAATTTTCACACCTTTTTTTATCTAAGGATTTTATTTTAACCGGTACGCTGTAAATCAAATCGATAAAAGTATATATAAAATATGTAGCAGAAACAACAGCAACAAAAAAAAAAAAGAAACAAGTAACAAAATTATATTCGGTTATAAACGAATTTTTTTTGCACTCGTCACCGTTACACTATTTTTGTCGAACAATCTTCGGAAATTTATGTCGTATATCTGTTGTAGTTTATGAGCAACAAACAAGAGAGATGGAAAGCAAAACCGTTCACTGCTTTTGCTATACAAGCTTGTGGGCATTGTAGGCATGTCCTTGGGAATGGTTAAGTCACTTACAAATTCTTTTGCAAATTTGTAGGCGGTATCTTAATTTTCGCTAACGAGAGAATGTTTACCGCAAACACTGAAAAGTTGCGCACACAGACAGGTGGACAAATGAACAGACAGACATGTTTAGGTGCATTCCAAATTTGAGACTCTCCAAGAATTTATAAATAGTTTCGATTCAGAATTTAATGCCGATCAAGAATACATATATTCTGTATGGAGCTCCTTCTGGCCGTTGCAAACGTTTTGACAAAATGAATATATCACTCATCTTCTTGAGTGACGGGTATAAAAACACCCTAAGGCATCGAAATGTTACGAAACAAGGTCTACCATATCTACCTCTCTCTCTCTCCCTCTCTCTCCTCCTCCATATCTATTCTAAACCGTATAAAAATTTTATAAGATTTTACTCTATTTATAAAGATAAGCTACATACTCGCGTGCGTTTACGTGCAGACCATAAGAATCGATTTTAGAAATTATCTTAGCAACAAAAATATAAAAGATTTACGTACATTTCTCATGATTGAGCGAATGCATAGAAGTATATGCGAAAAGTTTACTATATAATTATGAAATGGCTATGCGTTTATATATATATGTTACGCATAACGTTCTATTTATGCCTTATATCTATCTGTATATATATATATATATAAGCACGTATATGAATGAACCTTTTACCCGCGAAACTCTGGCATCGCTTATACATTCCGCACGTATTTAGAATGCAGAGTTGTTATGACCATAACAGGAGTTAAGAAATAATAATTTGCTCTGTTAACAAAATAAAAACAAAATAATAATGATAAAAAAAAAAAAAAATGCTAGCTCTTCGATTGCGTGCTGAATTCCAATTCGAAAAATGCCATACACATACATCATCATGCAGTGCAGCATAAATCGAATAAATTGTCCTCACAGAAAAAATTTCGATGAACAAACAACATTCACGCAGGCAGGCTGTACACACCGTGCTGCATATACATAATGCTTTGTAAAATAACGAGTAAAAAAATTATATTTGGTCGTCATCGGATCTTTTACACGGCCAAAACAAGGTAGAGGAATAACATTTTCATGATGCTCTACAATATGAAGTAGGCGAGGATGATTTTTTTCTATTTTTCAAATCAAGGTATTTGTCGCACACGCGCGTGGGCGTTGTATGCAAGTGTTCTTTGAAAAGTTTCGCTCACTTCCAAATTCTTTTGCAAATTTGTAGGCTTCATCTTCCTTTTTTGCGAAAGGTGGAATGGTTACCGTAAATACTACACAATTGCGCAGAGTGACAGGCGGACCGACGGACATTCTTAGGTGCATTCCAAGTTTGAAACTGGTCGAGACGTTCCATGCTCCATGGTGTTTCTGAAGCTTATTTCTGCTCGTTGTAAAAGTATTGACAAAAAATTACATTTTGATGCACTATAATATTGCGTAGGCGTGGCCGAGTTTTCCATTTTTCTACAAGTATTACAGGATCGCCTATTGAATGCACGTTCGAATTTTTTTACGTTCATCTACTATAGTTTATGATCAAACAACCGATTTTTTATTCCTTTTGAAAAACAGAGGTGTTCTCAGATTACGTGATACTGTAGGCGTGTCCTCCGACCGATTTGTTCGATTTTCAATACCAATCTGCGTGCAAGAACTTCCAATGATACCGTTAAATTTGATAGCTTGGATAGCGTCATTTTTACGGCACGGAGAACGTTTACAACAGACATTATAAAGACGGACAGGCGGACATACTAAAAATTGATTTAGAATTTGATGCTGATTAAGAATATATATATACTTTGTGGGATCTCTGAAGCTTCCTTCTGGGCGTTGCAAACGTTTTGACAACATGAGTATACCGTCGGTGATGGGTATAAAAATACTGAGATTCTAAAGCTATTTTGGGGTAAATATGTTTGTAATAATATAAAAAATTTTTCCATAAATGCATATGTCGTTGATCAGAAGAAATTTCAATTGTTTTAGAAACCACGTCAATCTCGCCTATAACCTATAACCTACACATGTGCACATGCGGAGAGTGTAAATAGGTTTCATTTTTTCTTTATTTATTTACTTCTTTTTTTCTTTTTGCGTAAAAATGCAAGCAGCGTAAAATTGTTAATATATTTAGCTTTGTCTGTCTATCCGTAACGCCTAATGGTTTTGGGTCAAAAATTAGTCATAATTGATTGTTGATTTGCCAGATTTTAAAACAAGGAGGAGAAAATTAGGAGGACTACATTTGAAAGTATATATGAAAAAAATATCACCTAAGGTTTCTATTACAATACATTGTAATATGGATCGTAAAAGCAAAAAGGAGTCGCAAAAGGAGTCGCACCTAGAAGGCTTTGTATAAATGAAAATGGAAAAGTGTCGGCATGTAAGCTTATGACAGACGCGGACAAAATGCAATTTCATATGATGTCACCGGAACCCCTATAGAAATTAAATACCAAAAAAAAAAACGTTTAACAACGCGAATAGTTTCCATGGTAGCAAGAGCGAATTTTAGTCAGCTAACATGTAATGGACTTTCAAAAAATTGATTGCATTTAATGGAGTAAAAGATGAAGGAAACTGCGAAAATCGAGATCGAAAAGTTTGGTGAGCCAACTTAAGTAAAAGGTTCAGAAAATTGATTGTTGATCAAGAAGGTCGAATAATTGAAACACAAGAGTGAGGAGCTCGAAATTTCAGTCCTGCAACAGAAATAAATATTACACACTCATACACACAAATATTAGGACACTCACGAAGAGCAAGAAGTAGAAATTTTTTAATTAATTTCACCGTCGATTCAGTTGGCTATAGACGGTCACAACGTGCGTAGGCCGTATACGACCTACGACCTACTGGTGCCGGTAAAACTAACGCCATGGACGAGGCTGATTCAAATTTCCAAGTACCGTAGCGTAAATCAAAAATATTTCAAAGACCTTGAAAATCATGCTTTCAATATCCAATTTTTTTCTCCGTTTTCCCCGAAACATGTTAATACCTTCAGAGCCTCGCAAATCCTTCTGCGTTTCATTTCCTACCCGCTATAAGGTTATGTTGGATTTGTAATATGTCCGGAAATTTGATAAACTACTACTGAAAAACGATCGTAAGATTTTCTGCTTAACCGCAACAAGCATAACTCAATTTTTATATCTTACACCCCAAGGTCATATTAAGTTTGTTCACGAATGCATACACCATCTAGAAGAACTTGGGATAGAAAGACGTCTTATTACACCAATCGGTGATTTGCAATCACTTTCTGAATCGATCTAAGCTTCTCTGTCCGTGTGTCAGTCTTATTTTCTTATGTTCAACCTGCAGGTCGCAAAATTTTTGAAATATTTTCGATGAAAGGATGCGTTTTTTTTTTTTTGGGCCAAGGACGAGCCCTATTGAAAATGGTAGAGATGGCATCACTTTTTTTTATATTTACTTTTACATGCTTCTATCTAATTTAATATGTAATACGCGTGTATATAATGTACGTATCTAAAATTTACTAACTGCATGACGTCTGCACAACATATTGCCAGAAATTTTGTTCTGCAAGTTTTTTTTTTTTTTTTGTTATACAATCATCATGACTGATGTTCATTTTATGTTAGAATTATGAAACACAGATTCCAGGAAACATTGTCAAAAGCTTTTACATCGTCTTACACAAATCTTTAATGCGTTTTATAACAAAGCCAGAATATGAAAATAGAAAACTACAGTGCATTTCCATTAAATAATTTTTCTCATCTGATGGTTTATTTGTACTTAATGCTGCGACCTTTTAGGGCTTCCACAATAGCTGACCATTTTACAAATAATATTTTTCATTTTATTAAGTGCCATTTTGTCCACACTTTGCATTGTTTCTTGCTCCGAATAGTGTTTTTAATAGACTGAGGTTTTTATATATTGAGACCTATCTGTTCAGTATATTAGTAGCTCGCGTGTAGTATAGAAACAGTGATGGAACGTCAACGTTGCGAACTCTGGCAAAATCAAAAAGAAAAAAAAAAAAGTAAGAAAATTAATTTCGTTCGGGACCGAAGCTTTTATACCCATCACCGTCATCCTAAAAAAGACAAAAGAAGTAAAAGAACAAAATTTTCATCCTCTATAATATGGAGAGGCCGCAAGCTGATTTTTCTTATTTTCAAAATAAAATTTTCTGCATGTGGGCATTTAGGACGCGTCCTTTGAAAAGTCCAAGTCAATTCCATATTCTTTTACAAATATGTAGGGGAGAATGTTTACCACAAATACTACAAGGATGCGACAGCAGACAGATGGACATACGAATAGGCGGACATGTTTAGGTGCAGTCCAAATTTCAATCTGGACAAGAATTTTTATACCTTATAAGGCTTTTGAAGACTCTTCCTGCACGTTATAAAGGTATTAGAAAAACATTTGAACTTTGATACACTATAATATTGGGTAGTCACTTTTTCCATTTTTATACATAAGCTTTACTATAGCATCGTCCATAGAATATGCGTTCAAATTTTTGTACATTTATCTGCTATAGTTTATGAGTAACGAGCAAAAAAGCGATTTCTTATTCCTTTTGGAAAACAGAGGTGTTCGCAGTTTACGTGGTGCTGTGGACGTGTTCTCCGACCAATTTCACCTATTTTTAATACCAATCTGCGCGCATGAATTTCCAATGATGCCGTTAAACTTGATAGCTTGGATAGCTTCATTTTTACGGCACGGAGAACGTTTACAACAGACATCACACCGACGGAGAGACGGACATACTAAAATTTGATTTAGAATTTGATGCTGATCGAGAGTTTATATACTTTGCGGGGTCTCTGAAGCTTACTTCTGGGCGTTGCAAACATTTCGACAAAATAAATACACCCCTCATCCTTCAATGATGGCTATAAAAAAATATATATGTATACATATATGTATATATATAGAATTAAAGTTAATAGAATAAAGCTGGAGTAAAGGAGAGGTAGCTAAAAACAAGAATTTGTCTTTTTACTGAGGTAAATTAATTCTCCAAGATGAGCATCGTTTTTTGTGTTGATAAGATAAAGGAGGTTATCATATGATCGGAAATGGTTGAGATATTCTCGAATATTATTAGATTTATGATACTTGAAAGTGAGGTACTCATCAAATTCTTTTGTATTGCACGACTTGGCATATACCAGTAGTATGGCGCGAATCATTATTAAATGCATTTTATCATAAGTGCGGCCACTCATGAATCTGTAAAGCACTTTGATCTCCCAGAAATGAAAGGCCATTTCCGATACATACTATAAAATGAAAAGACGGATCGTTTGGGTATTGAAAAATCACTTTTCGAATTACCCTCCATTGCTTCCTCAAGAGTGTATTTGATCGGGAAAATTGTATTATCGTAAGCTTTTTTCGTTAGAAAAAAAAGAAACTAACGCCACAATGACCCAGTATTCACATCAAATGCCCGTCCTTTGTGTACGGATCTCTTTCACAATTATCAAGAGAAGAGTTGACTTTCTGTTCGAAAAGACAAAGAATTTTCTTTGGCTCTTTATAACAGTCACCTTTACAACGTGTCTGACGGGAAGTCATTCCATTAAGATTGAGGATGATTGACGATGGGAAAAATGTGTAATTAGCGGACAGACAACATTTTGAATAAGATATATGTTCTTAATGTGAGCAGTTTTTTCCATTAAAAAAAACAAAATAGATGAAGAATTATTTCGATTCTTGCTCTATTGCATGGATATAGACAGATACATATGTACCTAAGCTTGTGTTCAAAAATAATTCTCTTTAAATTACTGAAAATATATTAGAGGTCTCGTTGCCTCTCAATCAAAGAGAGTATATACCCACCTATGCTAGATCCCGTTTTACTAGAAAAAAAAACAACAACAACAACATATTACACGGGCAGTTATAATTATTTATTAAAAAACCGAATAAAATGCAGTTCACTATAGCAGAAATAGGCGCAGTATGGCAAATATTTCTATTAAATGAGATTAATTTCTTTCTTTTTTTTTTTGGTTATTCTAGGTCTTCAAGTTCTATTAAAAAAGCAAAAAAAAAAAAAAAATCACATGAAATCCACAGAATTCTTTACTTTAGAAATGCATGTCCATGCGATAGTATAAAAAGCACTCCCTCCTTTAGTGTCTATTAGACATATGTATATGTAACAGTAACAGTGTTTGAGAATTTTCTAACATCATGGCTGAGAATGGTATTATGTTGATTGATTTAAATCGTAACTTTTGCTACAACTTTGGAATACATTGCCTGACATGTAACAGACAACTCGTATTCTTTCTCTAACCAAAGCTGCACAAAAGCAAGCAAAACCTTAAAATCAGCTTCGCCATCCAGAAATCTACATTTATGCATGTATATATATACATATATATATGTATATATATGTATGTATGTGTGTATAATATATATATATATATATATATACAGGTATATGTGGTGCACGTTTATTAAGGCAACTGGTAAGTTCGATGTCCACAGATTTTCATGTTTGCAAACTGTATAGTTTAACTATTTTTATGCATAAATGTACAATTCTCACGAACTCATGTAACAGCCGTACCGCTTCATATTAAACGATGTATATATATATATATGTAGATATATGTAAATAAATGTGTATATAAATAAATTTATATATATATATATATATATATATATATATATATATGTATATATATATCTTCATATATATATATATATATATATATATATATACGTTACGTATATATTAACATATTTCTATAGATAAACATAGAATCAGTTTTGTTTGACATTATACATCAAGCTCAAGAGTTAGAGAAATTGGCAAATTTAGTAGAGTTTTCTCCAACTTTTCTCAGACATGTCACTGGCAGTCAGTCAGCCGCTGCTATCTATTACTAGAAATTTTTTAATTCGAAAAATGTTTCTGATATCATTTAAATTATTTTTTAACTTTATATTCAAGTAAGGTTTAAATGCGCGCACATACACTATATGTATATATATATATATATATATATATATATATATATATATA
This sequence comes from Glossina pallidipes, assembly GCA_000688715.1. Classification (NCBI taxonomy): domain Eukaryota; kingdom Metazoa; phylum Arthropoda; class Insecta; order Diptera; family Glossinidae; genus Glossina; species Glossina pallidipes. Next base: position 3,588,084 of record KK499767.1, read on the forward strand.
TATATATATATATATATATATATGTATAGATATATGTATATGATAGTCTCTGCAATATGCTCCTTATATACTAATATGAGAAATAAACTTTAACAAAATATGTTACTGCGCGACTCTAGTAGTCTTTGTCTCTTAATGTTCTTTGTTTTTTGTTATTTTTTTATTTATTTATTTATTTTTTTTTTTTCACCTAAGTCTTAATAAATTATGTATGTTTGAGAAGTAAGTTTTCAGTCAAAGAGAAATAAAATTTAAATAAAACATTATACCTGAATGCAAATGGATTTTTTATTTACAAAATCTTTATGAGTTGCACTTGAGAGTTTTATTGAAATGATTTATAATAAACTTTGTAAGATTATCACTTAAAATTAGTAATATTTTCTTATTTTCTTCTTGTTTTTCTTTTTTTGTTTTTTTAATGCAGATTTTGGATCCTTTTACAGCAGTGCTAACGATACGAAATGCTGAAGAACAAAAAGGTCGATATCAATGCAAAATTGATGCCCAAGCCATTGGGGTTTCAGAAGTTTATGTCGGTATGATAAGAACAATTTTATCACAAATGAAAAAAAAAATATATATTTTTGAATTTTATTATAATTATTTATGTATCCGTCATTATTACACCCGACACCACTTGTGATACTTGTGCTGGGTATATCAAGCTTCTTGTTGTGTGTGTATGTAACACTCGGAAGGGATTAAGATACATCCGCCTTTTATTACATCAATCGAATCAGAATCACTTTTCTGAGTCTACCTAAGTCTGTTCGTTCGCTTGATGTTTATCTATATTACCTCCCTATTTGCAACCTACAGGTTGCAATTGTTGAGATAGTTTAATGAAATTTGATTCACTAACTAAACCCAAGGACAAACGCTATTGAATATGATTCGGATTGATTCACTTTTTCCACCACTCGCCATATAACGCCTTGTTTTAAAAAAACGTCATATGGAAAAAAATTGCAATTTCCAAAATTTCTTGAAAAACGTCGCTGAATAATATTACTTCGGCATTCCAAATTGGTGTGAACATTTTGGATCGGCTGTGGCAATTTGTGAATCGCCTCTCATACAACGGTTTCTACGAAAACTGAATCTTTATATAGTAAAATGGGTCGGTCTGATTTGCGATATTTCTAGGTCATAATAGTAAATGACCAAAAAAAAAAACAACTTTAGTAAATTTGGATCGTGTAGATCTATTTTTTGGATACCACCGCATATAAGGATTCCCAGGAAATGTAATCTAATGATGAACATTTTTTTCATGATAATTATTTGACATAAAAATTTGAACCAGAAAATAGACCCATTTCTTGGACTCCACTCCATATAAGATTTCTTACGAATAGTAGGACCTTCAGAAAAAGTTTTATTTTTTTAATTATTTATGATGAAAATTGCTCTATGACAGCAAATTAATTAAGAAAATTAACAATAGGGAATTTGGATCACATAGGTCTATTTTTTAGATCCTAACATATGTAAGGGTTATCATGAAAAGCAAACCCTTATACGGAGAGAAAGTATAAATTCTAGTTTTCTGTGACGGAAACTGAAAAATAATAAATATTCTAGGAAGTAAAAATAAGTTTGCGAAATTTGGACCCAGTTATATGTTGTTTTGGGCATGTCCAATCTTCGAATTCTCATGACAAGTAATTTTTGATGTATTATTAGCAAAACAAGCGGATAATTGTATTAACCGAATTGTTGTAGGCTATTTCATGGCCTGCCTTGCCCGACCATAATATTCCTACATGTTTTTGTACGCATCTGGAGCAAAGCGCACAGAAATAAACTATAACTTAGTTTAATCAGCGATTATAGCGATATCGATTTAGCGAAGTGTCAAGGACTCGCGAATCAAATCTCGGAGAGATCTGATAATAAAGTTATTGCAGATTTGATATCAAAATTTTGATTATTCGTTGTGCCATCTTTAAATTAAGCAAGTAAAAGTACTACAATGGGACACGGTTCATCATTACATGCTCTGCATACTGTTAGCTGTGTAGCAAGTGCTCAAAAGTAGACGTTACATAAGAAGCGGCCCGAACCACTTTCATTTGTCTTTACGTCAAAGCAAGTGACCGCGCCAAGTCTTATCAAAATATTTTAAAACTTGCGGCCTCTAGATCGAAGAAAAAAAACAAGACGGACAGACAAACACACAAGTTCAGATCGACTCAGAATCATTTCTTGATAATAGAAGGTGGGTCTATCTCAAGTCCTTCTGAGTGTTGCATGCATCTTTACACACATGCGCAAACTTAGTATATCCTCGTATCACAAATGGTATAAGATATAAAAAGCAATTAAATTGATTTAGGTAGAATTCCCGTCAAGGCTATCGTACATTCAGCACATATGGCCTACGTCTAAGCCGCTGCTATAGAAGCTGCTACGGCCAGGATGAGATCGAATCGATAAACTGCCTATTTCGCTCTTGTCTACCCAACAAAGCGATATGTAGACCCCTTGAAGGGATTCGGTGGGAAAATCTGGAACATTATTCCCATATTTATCTTAGAAGCGTCATGAATTTCATAACCGATATCAAAGGACCAAACAGAAGAAAATTTCTTCTTTAGCTATGAAGAAAATTTCTTCATGGCCCACGCTGAAGGATGAGCATAATGTAGATTTTTGCTTTCCTTGGTAAAATCCAAAATGCTGCATATATGTATATATATGTAATCTTCGCCAAGGTCGTAAACAACTTAGCCCTATATGTCCATCTGTCTGTCGAGAGGTTGTTATCTGTATTTAAAACGACTCCGGTTGTAATAATTCACATTAAAATACAAGACGTTGACTTGACAGTGATGGCTTCAGATCGAGTTTAAAAATTTACACGAATTTCGGATAAAGAACAAAAGCCGTAACCTGAAGTTCATAAAAAACATTAATCTTAAAGTAATGACAATTATTTACCAAAACTTTATGAGCAGATATGATGCGTCTACACATGCGCTCAAAATATATATATTTCTACTAACAAGATTATATTGGACTGTGACTGCATCTCCTGCACCCATCATCACCTTTTTATGTTAAAGAATTCGAAAAAAATGAAATTTCGTTACTCTATAATAGCGGACGGGGGATAAAGCAAAGGGGGAGCATTGGAATAATATCGTAGTTTTTGGACAACAATTTTTCCAGGATATAAAGCAAAGGGGAAGTATTGGACTTATATTGTGGTTTCTGGACAACAATTTTTCGATGATATAAAGTAAAGGGGGGAGTATTGGATTAATATCGTGGTTTTTGGACAGCAACTGTTCCATGATATGGTCCATTGGTCCATTTTCGCTAGTTTTATTTAGTGTAGTGTTGTAGAAGCAAGTACAAAAAAAAAAGGAAGGAATTTCTATGAGTTCTCAGTTAGCATAACACTGCAAACGTTTTCTCTGATCGATGTGGTTAAGTGTCAATATGAATCTTTAGAAATTCAATATTTTAATTTTTGTGATCGGGAGTATGTTTATTGCAGACAGACACAAAAACTAGGAAATAGAGGGACGGATAGACGGATGGACAGACAGATGGACGTACAGACAGACATGTTCAGGTCCATTCTGAATTTGATGCTATTCAATAGTATATCTGCTTAATAGGTTTTTTGAAACTTCGTTCCGGTTGATGCAAACGTTTCCACAAAATGCGTATATATATAGCCATCGTTCATGACTGATGGGTGTAAAAGTATTAAGCCGATAATTTATAAGAGAACATTATTGAACTGCCACTTGATATATTCAAAAGGTCAATGGCGGAAAAAAAAAGTAGAAATACTTTACGTATTAATTGATGAATGTTTACATCATTTTTGTTTTTTTCTTGCATAAGTCAATTTTTGCTGAAATTTATAATTATTATGTATGTAAATCGAATTATATTCGCAATATCATGTGCATCCGTAAAGATTCATTTAGTCCACGTATGTATTGTTTTGATTTCAGGCACCAAACCGACAAATGTTACAGATTTTAAGTGCAAAGTTTATGATTATGAATATATGGAGTGCAGCTTTACTAGACCCAAAAATATGCTATTAACTCAGTATGAATTGCAGTATGGAATAAGTGACGATGTAAGTTCATTAAGTTTAATTATATTAATTTTATAAATTAAGTTAAAAAAAAAAAAAATGCATTTATTTTTCTTTTTTTTTTCTATTACACAGAAAGAGAGGAAAATACATAACGAGGATAGATGTCAGGTGGAGGAAAGATATCGCGTTTGTTTACTGCAGGATGGTGACGATAATAAATTCTATTGTAATATAAGCGATTGTTATTTCCCAGTAAGAAACCTGTATGTATTCAAGTTAACTGCTCGCAACGATAAGGGCAAAAATGAACAATGCTTCAGAATTCATAATCACAATATTGGTAAGTCTTTCATATTTAAGTAAATTAAAAAATCAATTGTATTCGGCTTGTTCCGAATCCATTCATACCGATCATCTATCTATAAAAGTATAATTTTTTGCTTTCTTCTTGCTTTTGAAAAAGCATTCTCGTGAAAGATTCCTTATGAAGAAACTTTAATTTACCATCTGCATGGCCGTGAGTGAAGTCATGATAAGTCGCAAATTGCCTTTTTTCATACAACTTCTTTCTATTTATTTATATATATATATATATATATATTGCTTACGAATTGATATTGAAAATAAAAGTTGCCTTAAGGCACTTACCATCATTATCTGGATGCCCAAGCTATTCTCATAAATCAAAAGATAATAATTCTTGAAAAATATTTTACCTTCTTTTTGCCTTAATTTTTCTTCTTCTTCTTCTTCTTCTTCTTCGTTTGCTTTGAATTTAATGCATTTTCTCCCCTGGCCCTATCTATATAAAATTAAAAATTCTTCATCTCTAATAAGAAACATTTTCTACGCAGAAATTTTTTAGAGATTTAAGAAATGATAAATCAATGGGCAAATAGAGAACAATATCTGATGAATATGATTTATTAACTTGATAATTCCAAAATCACCAAAATCGCTCTTAGAAACCTGACGATTTTCTTCGAAAAAATGAAAAAAAAAATTTATTTCTCTCTAACTCAAAATTTTCTCATCTAATTGATGTAAAAAACTAAAACAATACTCTTTCGACTATTGATTCACTCTTCTTTTAGCTAATTAACTAAAATAGTTTTTTTTTCATACCAAAATTTTTATGCGGGTTTCTTAGTTAATCGCTTTCGTTGTTCTAAGGCTAAACAGATGAGCCCACTGCGCACTGGGCTGCTTACAGCTATAATTTAATATGATCTTGATTGAAATCAACCTCTTGTCTCATGCGTGGTTCTAGTAACACGCGAATTCGTATGCATTTTTGACGCAAACATAAAAAAATTTGTCATCCATTGAACTCTTGAAATTGATGTCTCTATCTAACCAAGATAAGATACTCTTAGATATGACTATTTAAGTTTAAGGCCAGTAGCCTTAGCTAAGTGAATCGGATTTAATCGTTAGTGTTCTACAAACAAATAGTAGACATATTGCATCATTTCCGAAATTTACGCATCATTACTATCCAGTAATCACCATACTGTACTGTAAAAACGAATCTGCGAAAACAAGTAAGAATATTACAGTCGGGCAAGGCCGGCAACTAAATACCCTACACCACATTCTCTGACAAAATTCTTATTTTTATTCTATAACACAACAACAACTATAGCTTATTTCTATATAAAGGCAAATTTTTCAAGTGCGTATTTATGGGGAAGCGGGAAATGCTGCTACTTAGTCACTTTTGTTGAGAAATTTTAAAAATTACAATTCTTTTCCATATAACGGCTTTTCAAAATAGGGCGTTATAGTGGGAGTGGTCGAAAAAGTAGCGACCGATCCGAACCATTTGCAATAGAGTTCGTCCTTCGGTCAAAACCTGTCACTGTACCAAATTTCATCAAAATATTACGAAAATTGCGACCTGTAGCTTGAACGCACATTTACATGGATAGACAACATACGGAGAGACAGGCTTAAAAAGGTGGGTCTATCTTAAGCTCTTCCGTGTGTTATATACGTCCGCTCTAACTTACTTTCATATTCAAGTGTAATAAGTTTTTGACCGGTTGATCTGCTGAATAAAATATTCAAGGTCGATGAATATTATCTCCGCAATTCAGCAATTTTTCTTATATCCTTCGTAAATGTCTGCTCTTAGCTAAAGTGGTCCTAAGCACTCAAATAGATAGGATACTGGACAATAGCTTAGCTTTTGCAAATATGAGCTGCATTCAAAATGGTTGCGGAATATTTGAGACAGCGTTTATGTTGAAAATTTTTTTATCGGGAACGGAGGCCACAAAAATTTTTTCATCTGTCTGTTGGCATCCAGTAAACTTCATATGAAATTAAAATCAAAATATTTTATTATCAGTTCAGCTAAGCCCTCTTTCGTGAACGACAAGAAGAAGAAGAAGAAGAAAGAGAAATATATCAAGAAATTGGCACGCGAGCTATAGTTTGGTTCAAAATTGGCGATAGAAATCGAGACTAAACTGAAAGGCGACTTGTGCGTAAAGCTAGCATTGTCTTCTATTCTCTTAATCGGTCTTCTTAGGAAGATTTAAATTAGTCAAGCGTGAAATTCATATGCTCTCTTGTATTAGAGTATCTTGCGTACATTGCAGTTAAAAGGTCCATTTTAGTAGAAGTGAACTTTCTCGCACACAGAAGTCGATCTCTTCTTAGCTCGAAAAACGATGTTGTTCTACTTCATAAACTGGCATTAAAGCTAAGAAATCACAATATTGTCTACATACATATATATATATTGATCGTTATACTTTGTCTTGGAAATAATTTAATTTCTGAATATATTAGAGAATCATTGATGGGAAGATTCTGCTTAAATGAATGAAAAGCGAAATGAATTCACGGAAGTTTGTCTTAATTATCAAATATTAATACTTATACAGGACAGATAGACATTACCAATCAGTTTCGAAATACTTTACATAATTCCTAATATTGACTGTCACATGTTATATAAGTGATGGCCCATTTTGCTGCGACGAGGATGGGTATGAATAAATATGGCAAGATAAACTTATTAATAAATTCTAAATAATTGAAATGATTTTAAAAAAAAAAAATATATATATATTTTCCATTCAGTTGTACCTGCTGCGATTGATTTCAATATTAATAACATCACCAGCGAGAGCGTTACCTTAAAATGGTATAAACATAATGTCGCTTATTATCCACGGAATTTGACATATCATATAAGTGTACGCGATAATCGCACCAACGATTATAAGAATGAATATGTAAATTGTAATCGAAGCGCGATTATAAAGAATTTGAAAGCTTATTGGCCATACGTACTAAAAATACGAGCGAAATCAAATGCAGTCGATGATGATAATGATGATGATAGTATGTGGAGTGAGGCGACTGAAAAATATTTTATTACATTGCAACGTAAACCGGATAGAGCACCGAAATTGCCATTGGGCAGTTTTTACATTTACAATACGGAAACGCAATTGCGTTTATATTGGGAACAACTGGAGGAGAGCGAACAGAATGGACCTGAATTTCATTATATTATCAACGAGATTGATGAAAATGATATTATTGTGTAATTAATTATTTAATTATAAAAGAGAAAAGAAAGTTTTTTTTAATTTTTTCTCTTTTCTCATTTCTCTTCTTTTTCTTTTTTTTTTGCTTTACTTTTTCACTTTAGTAATACGATTCGAACGAATGATACTACAATTGCGTTTCCCTGGAAGAATACCCATGCGCGTAAATTTCATATAAAATCGGCGAATATTTTGGGTGACAGTGAGGCGAGCAATAGTTTATTGATTTATCCTAGCGGCAATTTAAATTATCTTGAACGACAATATGTATTAAGTGAGAATTCTATAGCGAAAATTTATCATAACAGTAGTTATACATTATCGTGGTCTCCTCCGCAAAATATTAAAGATTTACTTAACTACACTGTCTTCTGGTGCTTACCAAAGATCGAACTACCCAATCAGTGTAAGGTAAATATGAATATGAAATGCAATGAAATGAAATGAAATGGAATTTCCCGGCCCAGTGACACTTCAAATCAAATGAGCATCTTTTTTTTTTTCTTTCTAAAGGGTCCAATACACTTTAAGTATATAAATAAAAATGAGAGCAACTTTACCACCGAACCGAAAGATCGCAGCTTAAATTTAGCGATATCGGCAAATTATCCGCATTTCAATAAAGGCATGCAATGGGCGCAATGCTCAGGCGATGTTTCCAGCGAACTCATGAAAATGGAAATTGAGGTTAGCGCTATTAACGATAGCGCCATACTAGTCAAATGGAATTCGGGCAGTGTTTGCGCGTCAATACTGAAAGGCTATAATTTAAGTTATTGGCTGCCAAAGGATCAAAATGCAAAATATAATCATAATGCAACCATCGAATTGTTAAGAGAAAATCAAGAGCATCGTAATTATACGATCACCAATTTGAAGCCATTCACCGAAGTCTGCTTAAGCATGTTTATGTATTCGCCAACTAAACGGGGACGCAGCAGTGATACTAAATGCATTAAGACGAAACAAGCAGGCAAGTGTTTATTGTAATTTAATAAATTCATTGATAATCATACATAAAACATATTCTATATGGATTATATAGCTCCGTCAGCACCGCGTAATTTGAATTTACTAACCACTAGTGTTACAAGTAAATCTGCTCTCATTCGATGGGAGCCACCAGCCATTCGAAATGGTGAACTAACTATTTACACAATATATTGGCAAGTATTTTGTTTTCTTATAAATAATTTCCTATATATATATATATATATATATGTAATAATGAAATTGATTCTCCTTAGGCGGAAAAGTGCTTATGATGCTTTCGACAAAAATACAACATCGATCAACGAAACCTCGTACACTCTAACCAGTCTTAATAGCTATTCCAATTATGAAGTCTATGTGACGGCTCACACTGTCGAAGAATCGAAACCCAGTAATCGTATTAATATTTCCACTTTAATAGGCAGTAAGTTTTGTTAGCATCTCTTATGTAATGCTTTTTTTTTTTTTATATGCATAGTAAAAGAATTAAATTTAAAATTTTTATTTATTCTTCTATCAGTCCCATCGAATCCTCGTAACGTTAATATAACCGAAAATGATGGATTAATTACATGGGATCCGCCTATGTTGCCATCAGGACGTTTAGAATTTTACGTAGTTGCTTTAATACGATCCGCGAATGATAGCAGCGAAATTATCGAATCGATATCTTTGATGAGGGAACGCAGTTGTCGTTTTCGTATACCGGAATGCTATAGTGCGTACTATTCGTATAGTTTGAAAGTGAGAGCGGTAAATACCGCCGCCGACAACGAGTATGATCATGAAATTGAACCCATGTCACGAAATTTGACATTAGACGGTGGACAAATTAAAAAAACCTTTTGTATACCCGATCAACAAGTAAATGACGATGAACTTTATGATCAATTTTGGCGCAGCGATAATAAAAGATTTTATTTTGCCTCACCGTGGACATATTCGCCACGTGTTTACAAATGCACAAGTACGCCAATATTTGCTTATATTGTCGCTATCATTATGTTGGGTTTCCTATTGGGCTTGATTTCTTATTGGCTGCGCAGCAAATATCGCGAAATGAAAGATATTGAAGTAATTTTACCCGAGGCTTTAGTAGATCAAGTTTCCAAATATAAATTCGGTAATAATTCGTTAAGTCAAAGTAATGCTACCGATGTTTCAGCAGCTTGTAAAAAGGAAATCCATACACAAATATCGCGTAACAGTGATTGCTTGGTCAGTTTCAAAGAGAAGGAAAATCATCATTTGTTGCCGAATATATTTAGCGGTTCAACGAATGTCTTACCATCATTGTCGTCAGGGAATAGTGGAGGAAAAGAAGAGATTGAAAATAATGAAGGACTGATAGACGCACATCAATCGTATGAAACAACGAACGAGGAGTTGAGCTCAAATTCGAGTTCCATCTCAAGAGCCGATTGTTCATATAACGATCGTTCAATCGTTCATCGAACTATTGAAAATACTAATAAAATGTTCGGAGTGCAGACGTTGGGTCAAGACGCAACGGACGATGAGGCGGAGAATTTTAACCAAATGGTTACAACCGATTTGGAAGTACCTCGGGTGTTACCAATGAGTACCGGCGGTTATGTAACACCGAACACTTTATTATTGGTCTCCAATTTAAACACGACCGAAAGGCCGGCTGTAATATCTATGCAAGCAAGTGCTATGCCTAACATGACAAACGGCTATATACAGGCCAGTAGCGTTAAACAATTGGTAACATTTTAATTGAAAGACTGTTTTCCGCCTGAAAGAAAATCTATATAGAAATAATTTTTTTTTATTATATGCATTGCAGTTTACTCCTCCGGTTATGCAAGAGCAGCAACAGCAACAGCAGCATCAGCAACAGCAACAGCAACAGCAGCAACAACAGCAGCAACAACAGCAACAACACTTGTCCCAACAAATTTCTGATGGTTATACAACGGTAGGCGATTTAGAGAAAGCGCTTAGACCCTCTAGTCTGACAAGCACTCCCTCATCGTTGACGTCGCCTAAATTGCCGATGAATGCCACAATAAGTGCAGCGTCACAAATTATTACAGATGCCGATACTATAACACAATCAATAGCACAAACAACGTCAACAGAATCGCCAGTAACGACAAGAGCGAATCATTCGCTAAGTCATCCCAATCGTACCAGTTACGCTGATAATACCAGTAACCATAACAATACCAATATATACGGTTATGTAACCCAACGTCAACTGGCTAATTTTGGCACGAATGTCGCTTTAGGAAAAGAAGTGAATACTACGTAAATTATGATACAATCATGTAAGTACATGCACGATAATTGTCTGAATACCGATATATATATATAATATGTACTTAAATATTGTCTCTGTCGTTGTCATTGTTGTCTGATATCCATAAGAAATTTGTATAATACATATATGCTTTCTTTAAAGATTCTTAAACGGTGATAGTACATGTTTTCGTTACGTAATTGGCTTAGATAGATTGTTTTGTTTTTGAAGTTACGAAGAAAACATTTTCATATAAATTTAACTGCTGTGCAGATCACATTTATTATTAAAGGAATCGAAAAAAAAAAAAAAAAAGAAACAGACATCACAAAAGCCATGCACACAAACACATAAACACACAAACACCCACACGCGCAGACACACACACACCTACACATATACCATGTGCGCCGCATCGACGTAGATAGATAAGTCACATGTTAATTTAAGTTATCCATCCATCCGTTCAAGAGCACTCAACTTGATGACGATGATATTTGTATTTGTATTTGTATTTTTTTTTTTTAATCTGTTTTTTATATTTATTTTTCATTTTTTTAGTTACATTTATGGTAAAGATATATATTGTTCCTAGTATTTTACTTATTTTTATTTTCATTTAAAAAGAAAAAAAATTTTTTTTTATTTTTTTTATTTCATGTTTTTTTTTTTTATTTTTGTAAACATAAGGTGGTTTCAATTCTGAAAGAAGGAAAAAAAAATGAAAAAAAAAAACACAAAATTATCGAATGCATTTAATGATACAATTAAGTAAATTTAATGAATGAATTGAATAAATTATTCATGTAAATGAATGAATTATTCATGTAAATAATAAGTAAACGTATGACCATGCCGTTCATTTGACAAACGTTAGCCTGGCCGATCAGTTCTTTTTCTTCTTCTTTTACTTCAACATATATATATATATATATATATATATAGATAGATGCGGGATTGCTATGAACAAAACTATTTATCTCTTCATCATTAATAAATAAATTGTTGTTGTAAAAAAAAAAATCTCTATTTAGCTTATAAAGTATGCGAACGACTTTCATTCGCCTATATATGAGATCTAAAATTCATATGCTGCATGTATTTAGCTTTCAGGCAGCAATGGCTAAACCATATTTGTTCCTAATCATTGCTGATTACTTTGCTTATGTGCAATGAATTTTCAATTTTCGCATCTGCTCACTCTTAGGTTATTCTTAAATTGAGAAAAGGTATTCATTCCATCCGATGAATTAGATGCCCGACTGCTCCATTAAAACTCATTCTTTCCTTTCTTTATGTACAGCAAACAAATTGGTATTGCTTTTGACCAAAGAGAAATGTCTTCAAAAGATTGTGGAAAGTTTACGCCAGAAAGTAAAGCTTTCAGAAGATGCATACAATGTGATGTGATCGTCAGTGAAAGTGAATATGAAAATCCTTGGAATAATTGAAGGTTTTCGTTTATTTTATAGTTTACAAATACATTTACTTATCCAAGCCAGCCGGCCATAGATGTTTTGATATAAGCTATGCATCATAGTCTTTGATTCGGTTTATAGCTTGTAAAGAAATGATCAAAGGTAAAATAGTCATTACTGCTTTGAAATGTTACGCATAGTTCCTCAACGCATCTCTGTCCAAGATGCGGAATCGCCTTCTGACTATAAGACTGCAAAGCACATCGTGGCACATTAATAAACTTTTCGTGAGGGGTTAATTTTGACAGACTTCATGACAATCTTCAAATTTACAAATACTTCTTTTTATATCCGCCACCAAAGGAAGCTTCAGAGACCCTATAAAGTACCTACATTCGTGATCAGCGCTTAGGCCATGTTTGTCCATCTGTGTGATGTGTATTGTTGACATTTGCCTAGTCGCGAAAATGAGGATGTCGACCTCAAATATGGTAAAAACATTGGCAATTTTGTGCACGTAGATTGGTATTGAAAATGGGTCAAATTGATCAGAGCATAAGCTCGCAGTAAAGCGTAAACTAAAGATAACTCTGTTTTTCTAAGAAAAAATTTATGAGTTTTTGCTCTCTACCCACAAATGGAAAGTGATCACGTTTCTTTTCGAACATACCTCGTATATATATCTACGTATACGTAGGGTATACGGCGGTAAAAGAGTGTGTATCCCATAGATCAAATAACAATAAAGTTCGTAAAAGAAAACTTAAAAAATATGTACTGAAAATATTTAAGAAAAGAAACATTTATTATTCAATGGTCATAAATAATAATTGTATCTCTGCATAAACTATGTGACTCGTTCGTACACGGAAAGTATGTACCGTGGAGGTGTATTTTCAATATTTCTTTATTTTATGGAACAGTGAACACGCGCGTCTGCAAACAAAGCGACAAAAGTGACAATAAGGGGATGAAGCAAAGCATTATAAAAAGCTCTTTACTTATTCATTTGATGAGTTGAAAGCAAAAATTAATTACTCGTCGTCTTGTGTTTACCTTAATTGAAGATTGAAGAGGATCGAAAGGGCATATGTTATGGTCACATTTATGTTTTTAATCAATTGAGACTTATAGGTCTATAAAGAAATCAGTCATTACGAGTTAAAAAAAAAAATAGAAAAAAATCAAAACAGGTCAAACATTTATATATATATATATATATATAATTTTAGATATATTAAATAAAATGAATTAATTAATTAAAAAAAATTCTTGTTGGCAACAATTTAATGAAATTGTTTTGGAAATTTTTTAAATAAATTCATCACATAAGTTATAGTATATGTATATATATATATATATATATATATATATATATATATATATACTACCTACTCAGATTATTGCTAAATTGTTAAGAATTTGTAATTTTTGGTACAAACAACATACATAGAAAAGCCTAATTATATTATATTATATGTAACTAATAATAATGAGAAAATTTATGATTTTATATATAATCGAATCGATCGATTTTTTTTTTTGCTCTCTCTCTCGCTCTCTCTCTCAATATTTAAAATATTTAATTTAATATAAATTTAATTAGATTGAAAATGATTTTAAATTAAAATTATATTTCAATTATTATTTCGATTATTATTAAGTATATTAATTAACCAAAATTTGTTTAACAAATAAAAAGAAACCAATAAAAAAGAAAATAAATAAAATTTGAAAATTTTTAATTCTAATTTATATTTATATATGAATTTTTTATGATTGCATAAAATAAGACTCTGTGAATACTTATAAAATAATATATATATATATATATACACATATTTATATATATATATATAAAGAGTATCCAAAAATGAACTCATATTTTATATTCAAATTTTTTTTGTAAATTAAAATTAATCATGTAAGCATAGAAGGACAGCGACTGAATTTCAATTAAAACCATGTGCCATGTGATGAACTGCTAAATATGCAGTTATTGCCCAAAAAATTTCATCATTGTATTAGCTTGAAACGAATTTTAATGCAACGATAGTCGTCCAGATTACATGAATTCAACTTTAGTAGACTTTTCCTTAAATAATAATTTAAGCCTTCAATGGTCGAAACATTCTTTATCTCGATATTTAGTTGCGGACCTACTTAACATAGCGTTCATCGGTGTAGCAGTTTTCATAAAAATATCTCGAAACACGAGATCCTTTGGTTGAATACACGAGTACAAGAGGGACAGATGGACAGACAAGCTTAAGCGGTCGGATTTTCTTTTACAAGTCCTTCTCATTACCATAAACATCCGTACAAATCAAATGTACTCTGAATGATTCTTTTAATAATTTGAAAAAGGCTTAGTGTCTTAGTCCCGTCCTCTCTACTTATCTACAGTTTAGCCAGTTAAACCTTAATGTGAACGTTTAAATTATGCTTTTCATCATCTTTTCTCCCTTTGTTCTCGAACAAATCGTCAACGTTGGTTGTTCGTGAAATGTCTTGGAAAGACTTAATTTGCTGCGCAAACGAGTATAACGGTCTGCGGCATAGATTTAAAGGAACATCGAGTAAATGAATTGCGATGCAGAACAAGACGCTTCTTAAACAAGACCTTCCCCGACCCATTGCTAACAACCCTTTCTATGTTTCTATGTTTCTATGCTTCAAAGTGTTTCTACCAAAATCTATGAATTCTCCTAATTAATCCCTTCTTTTCATAACATCAAGTAAAAGTGTCTTTAAATTGAAATGATACGTTCTACCTTTAGAGGATACAATTTATTATATATATATATATATATATATATATATATATTTATATATATATCTATAGAGAAAGACATATATAGACACAATAGTATGAATGAAAAAAAATTATGAAGAAAAGTTGAAAATATTACGTATTAAGTAAATAATTTGAACAGAAATTATTTTTAATATTTCATATATATATATGTATATATATATATATATATATATATATATATATATATATATATATATATATATACATATATATACATGTATAAATATACACCGCAACAGTAAGTCGATTAATATTATCAAGTTATACACAAGCATATGTACATTATCATCATATCTTTCATACGCACATTTACAAATTATTCACAAAACTTAATGCAAATGCTTTTTGCTAATAATAAAAGATTTGTTTACAATTTTTCATTATTCTTGTTAATCTTTATTTTTTATATTCCTTTTTATGAAATCTATAAAAATACAAATTATATTTATAAAATTATACATACATATATATATATATAAATTGTTTTAGAAAAATATTATATTAAGATTATTGGTCTATTTACTAAATGAAAAAAAAAAACAAATAAATAAATAAATAAATAAATAAAAAAAAAAAAAAAAAATTTTATGCAACAATAATACGAACAATTTTAGAGATGAATTATATTGTTAATGCAAAAAAAAAAAAAAACAAACAAACAACCAAACAAATCTGAACACAATTTTGTTTTTTTAAATGGTATATACAACAACAACAACAATAACTTGAAATTATTTATTGAATAATTAGAAGAAAGACAAGAAGTAAATACCCTACACCACTTCGCTTACCACAGTTACTCATATGTGCGACGATGTGTTGTTCCATATTCCATGAAAATACACTAAAAAAATTACAATCTCTAGTCTAAACACAAAAATACAAGACACATAGACGGACTGATATGCTTAGATCGATTCAGGAAATGATTCTATCAAGTCATTCGGGATACTGTTACACATCCGCTTAAACCTAATATACCTTTGTACCACAAGTGGTGTAGGATAGATATAAAGCCCACATGTACTGATAAAAAGCCTAATACATAGCTGATGGCTAAAATAAATAAATGAGATATGAGCTGCACATAACACGTTTACTATTTACTTCTATTACAATGGAATGGCATAAACAAAAAAGGCACAATTAGTTAGACAGGGATACATGGATACGAATATGGATATGGATATGAATATTTAATTATGATTTTCGAACCTTTCTTTCCAATTTTTTTTTGCTCAAACGCCACTATCGATTAACTTTCATCATCGAGTGAGGCCAAGAAATAGATCCATATGGTTCAAATTATTATAATTATTATTATTATTATAAATTTAGCCAGAGAATAAATTCTAAGACTAATGTCTTAAAGCACTAGCATCTAAGGCTTTCGGCTTCATTGAAGAACTCTACCGCACTTGAGATTTGAACCCACGACCATTGAGTTGCTAATCGACACTCTTGCCTACTAGGCCACTCCGGCGGATATGGTTCAAATTAGGTTCACTTAATTCCTTTATTTAATTACTATCATGAACAAATTTCATCACAAAAAATTAACAATTAGCCCTTTTGTGGCATATAAGGTGGCGATGGCATCCAACAAATAGACCTATGTGGTCCAAGTGCGGCAAAGAAGATTTCTTTGTAAATTTGCTATTACGAGCTAATTTTTATCATGAAATATTGGAAATTCGAGCTTTTCATCATATAAAAATGCAGTTTCCTTAGGAACGTTTATATGAGAGGGGGTTCAAAAAATTGTTTCAGCCGGTCCAAAGTTTTCACAGCAATTTAGAATGTCGAAATGGTACTACTTAGCCACTTGTTTTTTGAAAAAGGCAATTTTTTTATCCACGTAACGATTTCTCTCAGAATAGGGCGTTATATGGTCGAAAAGATGGACCGATCCCAAGCATTTTCGAAAGCGTTCGTGCTTGGATCAAAACATGCCGGTATACCATATTTCATGAAAATATTTCAGAACGACCTGCGACCTGTAGCGTGAACACAAAAAAACAAGACGGACAGAGAAGCTTCGAATGACACATACACCAGTAGGTGCGGTGGCGGAGGATTCCTACTTAGCTGGAATACCTATTTTTGCCTCTTTAAAACCAGGTAAATTGCAATTTTCTTCCATACGACGATTTTTCACAATAGGGCATTATATGGTCGAAAAAATGGACTGATCGCAACTATTTTCAATAGAGTTCGTCTTTCCGCCGAAGTACCAGCTTTCTGAACGGCGTAACGGTAAGAAAGGTTTTCTGCCAAAATTGCCCATTCGTAAACGTTTTTCAGTTGCCAGAGTATGAAATTTTTGGTTTAATAGAATTTTCATATTGCATACACACAAACAAATTTTATTAAGCCAAAAGAGACCTTATACTATTAAACTAAAATTCTATTAAATCAAAAATTTCATATTGCATACACACAAATTATTGACATCACAAATTTCTGAAAAAAAACCTTATGGAGCGACTATAAAAAAATGCACAAAGTTTGGATCACACACTAAAATGTTTGTACATCGTCCAAAACATCAAGTGCACAATGTAAAGTAAGTAGCACAATGGCCCTGAATGCAGAACCGTGTCCAGCAGAAATATGCGCCTACCTTAAAACAAACAATGACACCATACACTTGCGACTACATGACAATATATTGGATGTTTATTAATTACCACGACCCAAAGATTAAAAACGATCAATTTCGTAGTCTCGATCTCATCGAAATATAATATAACCTCATTAAAGATTAAGTAAATAATGTTTATAAATAACGCTGGACTTTGAGAAAGTACTCAAGTACTGGCTGTTTTCTCTTATAAATGCAACTCTAGACGGCCAATCCTAAAACGAGGTGTGAGCTGTGTAATTTTTATGTGACTTCAACAGATATGAGAGAGCTTTTCTCGCAACTATTATGCATACGTAAAGCAAAAAACTCGAAAATCGAAAATGAAACCGAACTAGCCATACATAATTACTACCCTGATTTTGTTAAAAGCATTACGAGGTATTAAACTATGGCAACAATTCAGCACGCCATTGTTTCACGTTTTGTAATAGATTTGGTTTTTTTTTTCTAAGCAGCAGTTTCTTTTCATTTCTATTTTGTCAACTGTTGGTGGAGGTTATCTGTATATTGTGATTAGAAAAAAAGGGGGATAAAATAAATAATAGAGAATCGTTTACTTCTTGGTCTACAAATTATATTTAAATAGATTATATAAAATGGATCGTAAGTGATTACATGAACGCTTTTATTATGCATAATTCTTAACATAACATTTATAGGTGGTGGTTATGGCGGTAATCAAGGCGGCGGAGGCTATAATAACTTTTCAGTGCCCCCACCAAATTATCAAATGGGTGGTGGTGAGGGTGGTAGTGGTCCTTATAGCAAACCTCCGCCATCTTATAATAAAGGAGGTAAAAATATATTAGAAATTGTATTAACATGAGTAACGTGTGTGTATATTTTTTTGTTAAAAGGTTACGATTCTGGTAATCGCGGCGGAAGTGGCAGCAATAGCGGCGGCGGTGGTGGCTGGCAAGATCGTGGAATGGGTGGTGGTGGCGGCGGTTACGGGTATGTACCTAAACTTTTTCTATAATTAACAAATCACAAGTCGAAAACGCTTCAAGTTACCTAAATATATTTAAATTCAAGTGATAGTATCCCAAATACAGATAGTTCGTGTTGAGAAAGTGTATAGCAATAAATTTTAAGAGAAAAATAGAAAACCTTGGTAATTCTCTTTTTTTTTTCGCTCTCAACTAAAAAAAAGAAGAGGCGGCCATTTTGTGTTGCATTTAATGAGGATTAATCTATTACAAGTTTTCAAAGATGTCAACCGGTTCATTTTTGTGGTTATGTACACATGATGTTTGGTATATTACTGAGATTCTAAAAACATATCATCGGAAAATTTTGAAAAGCAAGTGTTGCGTTTGGTGTTGCATTGATGTATCTTTAAAAATTTTCAACGAAATGTGTGTATGTCACATGGTTATTAAAATCGATTAAACCTCACAAATACTTGGTTTTTAACAAACAACAAATGCACAATTTTGGTTTTTGGTAAAAAAAAAAAAAAAAGAAATTGAGAAAGAAAAATTTGCAACCAATTTTATATAACATATAAATTCATAGAAATTATGGTAATAAGAGAATGAGACCTGTTAAACATCCAGCCACTCGTTAAAATGGTACCTACTCTCTCCTCTTGCATATTCTTGCGTGAACACAGTAATTCTGGAATATACAATAATCTCTAATGGTACTTGTGATAATGAAATCTATTTCTATGCGTACACTATTTATCCTACATTGAATTATATTGAAATACACCCAATGTAAATACCGTTAAATGATGAGTTATATTACAATCCTATTTTAGAAATGGAGGCGGCAACAAGGACTACAACAACAAAGGTAAAAAGAACTAAATGCAAGTCATAATATTGCTTTATCGCAATTGAGTAATGTATACCAATATGTATCAAATATAAATTTTTGTTTTATATATACAGTTAACGATAGAAAGCTTTAAAACTTTTTCCAAGTGAAATTTGTCTGTTATTTTTTGATTTCCTTACCATATGCCTTAACTCATAGAAAGATGAAATAAGTAGTTTTTTGAAAGTGCTTTCAACATAAGCGTGTTATATATATGTTTATATATCTATATATATTATGCTTATGCTTAAGTTATAAATTTTAAACGCTTTAACCAAAAAATCTAATAAGGAAATCAAAATTCCCAACAATAATCACTATTACAATATGTCTGATGTCCTTACCAAAAATGTTGCTTTAATGTGAATTCTATCGCCTGAGCAAAACTGGTAAAGCTTATGCAGTTGTATGCATAAATAATGTTTTCTTCCCTTGTTTGAAACTGATTAATAATGCAATTGTGATACAGTCATTCGGATACGACATGTAGTAGATAGTCTATAGACCGAATAGTATTCAAATTTATCGTTTGGCAAATTATTTCGACCAGAAAGTATTTTTTTAGCTTCAATGCGATTTTGGAATACTTAAATAAGTTAGGGAGACAATTCTCGTTTATTTTATTCATATGAAATTTTGAACTAACTTCAAAATTCACATATGGAGGATGAGAATGAATTTTCAAGGCTCTTTCAACATAAGTCAACATCTTTCTTTTTCATGGGCCTTGAAAATTTGATGTTATATTTATTTCAACTTTATTTCAGTCATTCAAAAATATTGGATAGATTTTGCAATATATGCCTGCTTCTGAATGGACTGAGCAAGGAATACACGAAACTTAATGTTTAGTTTAATTTATTAATTAATAATAATAATTACTAATCACAATTCAATTATACATTAATAATCATTACTATAATTAATGATTGATGTGCCAGTAAGAATTTAGAGTCTCTTTGGACACAATTGTAGCCAAGATATAAATATGACTTTTAAGCTTATAAAAAGCCTTTATAGCTAATAACAATTATTTTGGCGTGGAATGCTAACGAGTTCCACTACTTTACAGCGTTAACAAAGAGTAGCCTTGATGATAAGTGCTTGTCAGTTAGGGTTAAGTTCTAGTACTGCTTAAAGCTTAAATTTCTCTCACTCAAAAAAACTGTAAATGTTTGTATCTTTAACTTTGACGTGATCTGCTTCCTCGTAATAGCTACAAAAAACAAAAATAAAATGTGCGTTTGAAATACGGTACACACATAGAAAGAATGCACGAGAGTGCTTCAGGCGGACCGCCATAACGATATATCCTGATTATTGACGCCGAACAAACGAAGTGATAATTTTATAAAGTTGCAAAGCGAATACAATATTGAGAACTACTAGTAAAATCGTTCTACCTACGCGTAATTCCAAGAAGTAGTGTTTGTAGCCATCTAATCGGCTCAAGACTGTAATCAAGTCCGATGGACCTCTTTGCCAAGTAAGGCTTTTTAGCTTTAATTTGTGTTGAGAACGTAGGCACTTTGTAATTCATTGACGGCGTCTCTGCTAAAATCTGCCTTAAACTCTAAAGAGTGTGCAATCTAAAATTACACTGCCTCTGCAGATTAAACGCACCATTGCACATTCGCTCCTTACGACGCATGTTAACTATTGTATTGAAGTCCCTCCGGGTGTCCAAGTTATTGTAAACGGTATGGCATTGTCTTGTTATAATGCAGAGAGCATATCTCCTCTCTTCGTTCATGCTTTCTTGAAATTCTCCTTTCCCGATTATGCTAAATTGAGGCTGCTTCTTTCTATCTCGACAATATCGTGCAATCTCGATCCCTAAGCCTTTTAATCGAAACGCCTGCAGTTCTCTAAATCGAATAGAAATCCTTTCATATTAGTTCGTCTCATCTCATCTGTCGAAAGGTCATTCATTGTTCGTGTTGCTAGCTATTCGAATGCGTTACCTCTGAGCCTGAAATCCTTCAATGACCCATTGAATACGTTTAAAAGAAAAAACTGACTGTACATCTAAACTCGTAATGTGTATTTTGTCGCCGATTAAAATTGATTATCATAGAGCAAAGATGATTACGTTATTAGCCGTCCCGTTGACTTATGTTGTAGTTGTGTCTATGCAATTAGATCGCCGGTCTTTAAGGATTTGTAGTTACTTAATAAAATAAAACGAAGCTTGAGATTTATATTCGTATCAAATGACTGTAAAACATTTAAAATTGATATTTGGCAAGAGTGGACTTTCAGTCCTTAGAAGAGAATTAAAAAAGAAACAAAATGGAAACAGTTTTGCTTGCAATGTATTCCTCATTAATCTAATCAGTCTGAATATGAAGAAAAGTTTTTCTTCGTAAACTCAACCGAAATTATTTCGTCGCAAACTGTATATATATATGCAATATATATACACACATATAGAGAAAGAGAAGAGGGAGAAAACACCTTTAACATATAATTTTATCGTGATAGGAAGAAGAACAAAATTGATTGGTTATTCGGCAAAATGACGAATTTTAGGAGGGTGCCATCCATCCACCTGTAATGAAATTGAAGTAAGGCGACGTATTCGTTACAATTGTTCCAAGTGTAGAAGAACAAGATGAAAAATTTGATTTGACAAAATTCATGATGATTACGAAAGTAAGGATGGATGGATGGATGGAACTGCTAAGAAAGTGTGTTTTCGAAATTAGGATTTTAGCGTTAAGTACTATGAAAACAACAAAAATTTTTTTTTTTTTTTTTTATAATAGATCTTCTGCGAATTAAAGAGTTAACCAAGATGACAAAAGTTTCCTGTTATATATTCTTCCATTCTGAATATTTTTGTAATATAAATTCAGTAATTAAATAAGCCTGTATGTGAGAAAACCAAGTGTTCCTTAGTGTAAGTTCGATATAATTCTTCCCTGAATGCAGAACAGCACAATAATCTCTACAATCAATCAATCTCTTATTTATGGTTATTAGCGTAGTGTTAGTAGGATTATAATATTATGGTACGAGCGATGAACATTGCAGCCCTTACTACATACATACATATTAATATATATGCGTTGTGTTAATATGTGCAATCTTCTCAAATTTCAAAGGTTTTCTTCATCACTTATCTAAATATGGTAACAAAAAATGTATCTACAAAAGAAGTATTTTCATGCATTATATTATTATACAGTGAGTGATTGCATTTAAGAGGTTTTCGTCAACGACGGACGTTATCATGCATTTGTTTGTGAACTTTGGTAATCCATACAAGCAATCTTTTTCTTTTTATATACGTAAATCTCCGGTACATGAGTTTTTGGTTATTCTTGGAAAATACATACATACTTGAAAAGGCGTCTATTTTATTAAATATATATGAGAAGGTTTACTCCACTTGCCAAGCGTTCCATTTTTTATTATTATTATCATTGTTATTATTATTGTAAGGTACAACAAAGTGCAAATCAATAATATTTTTGAACTGATCAAAGGTGGTTATGGTTAAAGCAAATAATTTGGTTAAAGCAAAAAATCATGGTTTTCATATCGGAGTGTATAATAAAAAAAGGGTCTAACTCCAGCGGTAAACAAAAGTAAAAAAATTATGTTGTTGGGCTCAGTAATATTTCTCAAGGGCTTCGATGAGTCATTAGAAAACGAAAGCGTTTTTTTAATTAGTTACATTCGATTGTTAAAAAAAAAAAAAAAAAAAAAGTATGTTTATACATATATTTTTTTTAATTTTAGTTTATTTTCATTTAGTTTTAAATTCACTTATAGTAAAAAGTTCAAAAGAAAGCTGCTAATGTATATTTAATATTGCAGGCGGTTATGGAGGTGGCGGCGATATGATTACTCAAGAAGACACAATATTTGTGTCAGGCATGGATCCCGGGGCAACTGAAATGGATATTGAAACTCATTTTGGAGCCATTGGTATTATTAAGGTATATTATATATTATTTATATATGCGATATAAGAACAGATGAGAATGTTTATTATATCCATCACCGGTACGTTGTTGGAGGTATACACATTTTTGGAGAACCATTAAACCAGTATGCCATTCCGATTCGATTTAGGTACATCTATCCGTCCCTCTGCGCCTTGTGTTTTCTTGTAAACCATATTGACTTAAGGACAGAGATAAAGAATATGCACGTAATTAAAAAAAATATTGCCTTTTTCGCTAATAGTACATGCAACGATAAAAAAAAAAGATCAAATAAAAAACAAATATATATATATATCGGTGGATGATCGTTCATTACAAAATGTGAAAGTTTATTTTTCTCGTTTTCTCTTAATTCGTTCGCGGACACACGAACTTCAGTTAAGTTCAAAAATTGACCGTCAATTTAATTTGGAATTGGTTTCGAAAATCGACCCGGAATCTGATTGTAAACAGATTCTCGTAGGGGGATAGTTAGAAGTTAATATTTGAACCGTTATATACAATAAATGCTATAAGCACTTAGGTCATTTTCCATCACATCTTCCAACTGGAATAATGTGAATTCTTCAGTATTCAGATTAAAGAAAACATGAGAAAAAAGGACAAGGAAAAAATCTGTTCTCTTCCCAGTTAAAGGCGCTTTAAACTAAATTAATTAATATATAGAAAAAAAAGAAAATAAAAAAAGATCAGTTAGTCAATATTTCGAATAAGAATAACAATTAAAAAATTCCAGGGTTATTAATATATACGTACGGGAGCGTGTTAAGATGAAGTTGGTGAATATAAGAGATTCCGTCCCTGGCGAATATAATTTTCCTGCTTGTTTTTATATATATCCTCCGTTTTTTTTTTTTTTTTGTTTATTTCAGAAAGACAAGCGCACTATGAAACCAAAAATTTGGCTGTATCGCCATAAAGACACTGGTCTATCCAAAGGTGAAGCTACTGTTACATATGACGATATCAATGCAGCACAATCGGCCATAGCTTGGTTTGATGGACGCGATTTTAATGGTTGTATTATTAAGGTCTCTTTAGCTCAGAGACAAAATAACTGGAGTAAAGGAGGTCGTGGTGGTGGAGGTGGCGGCGGCGGTGGTGGTGGTGGAGGTGGCCGTGGTCGTGGAGGAGGTATGGGAGGTGGAATGGGCGGCGGTGGGGGAGACCGTGGCGGTAGCCGTTTTGATCGTAATAGTGGCAGTGGAGGCGAAGGTTCCGGTGGATCGGGTCGTCATGATTATGATTCAGGACGTAGCGGTGGTGGTGGAGGCGGCGGCGGTGGTGGCGGAGATCGTGGAGGACGTTTACGCATGGGCGGTGGTGGTGGTGGCGGAGGCGGAGGTGGTGGCGGCGGCGGCGGTGCTCCCCGTGAAGGTGATTGGAAATGCAGCAGTTGTAATAATACCAATTTTGCTTGGCGCAATGAATGTAATCGCTGCAAAACACCTAAAGGCGAT
Source organism: Glossina pallidipes (assembly GCA_000688715.1). Classification (NCBI taxonomy): domain Eukaryota; kingdom Metazoa; phylum Arthropoda; class Insecta; order Diptera; family Glossinidae; genus Glossina; species Glossina pallidipes. Next base: position 3,613,101 of record KK499767.1, read on the forward strand.
GACGGCGGTAATAATCGAGGAGGCGGTGGTCCTCCTGGCGGCTACGGTGGAGGTGACCGTGGCGGCTATAACAGAGATAATCGAGGTGGCGGCGGCGGTTACGGTGGCGGCAATCGGTTCGGTGGTGGCGGCGGCGGTGGTGGTGGTCGTGGGGGTGGTGGCGGCGGTGATCGTGGTGGTCGTCGAGATTTCGGCGGCAACAGTGGCGGTCCCATGCGCAACAACTCTGGCAATCGCCCTCGTCCTTATTAGATTCACCTTCCCCCTCCTCCATAGCATTTTTGAATGCATAGTTTATAGTGGTAGTATTAAAATATTAATTTAATTTTCACCAGTCTTTCAATGTTCAATTTCCACTATCATTTTCAATATTGATTTCTTATTGATTCGACATCGGAAAGTATACGTTACAACAGTCAACTCTCGGGTATTCCAGTCCGAACGCAATTGAAATTTTTTTTGGATGAAAGCAAATGTAATTGCATCCGATCTGCTGTGGATCATTTATTTAAATCGTTAATTAAACTTAACTTGTAAACGCTGTAAAGGCAGTTTTGCATGACAAAAGGACAATTTTATTAAGGAAAAAAAAGAAAATAACAAATTTATATAATTTACAATGAATTAAAAAGATGGGTTTCCCTAGCTCGTTAATTAAAAATTGAAATTTGTTAAATTAATTAAAAAAATTTAAGGTAAGGTTTCTCACTATGCAAATTTAAGGCGAAACTTGTAATTCTCCTTTTTTAGTGATTTCCATTATAAGTGGTTTTCCTGAGATCCATTTTTTTTCTTCACACATATTGATGCGGAGAATAAGAACTAAGGTACAATTAAGAAGAATGTAAGTTGTAGGCAGCCTGTCCAAGACAAATCATACGTAATAAAAGCAAAGTCGATGAGATGCGTGGTAGCCAGAATCGGGAAGTAAAAGTACGATGACGAGCTAAGGTTTAATTTCTTCGGCGGACGTTCATATGGGTGAATTGCAAAGAATTATATGTAAACAGTGACACGAATCCGCAAGACACTTTTTCTATTTAAGAAGAAAAAATCGAAAATTCAAAAAATTGTACTATCTAAGAGTTACGCCCAAGCAGCAAGATGAAATTTCGCTAACTTACATATTTTATGAGCTAAATAAAATGGGAAATTAATACATGTGGCGCTTATTAGCGGTGTAGGTCCAACCGAGTTGATTTCATGAGACCTCTACACTCATATTGAATAGAAGACGTGTTCAACATTTTATATCGTCCTGACATCGGTGTACGGTTCTCGTTATTAAGTTAGTTGCATAACGAATTTCATGATCGGTTGATAGGTCCCGTTATCGAACAATCATTGGTGAAAATTTGCCTTGAATATACGTGATAGCGCATAAAGCACATGAGAGCCATATGAAAAAAATTTATATGAAAGACTAAGTGTGGAATTATAAGATTATTAGAAACTATTTAAAAAGTATTCGGAAATTGTTATATTTAGAGCCTGTTTGGGCGGTGCACAGAGGCAGAGGAACATTTAATATGAAAATTGTAAAACTCAAGCTACCCATTAATACAAAAAGAATTGGAAAATTTAATTGAACAGTGCTATATTTAGCTTGACTTGTTAAACTGAGTTCGTTTCATAGATTTTATTTATTTATTTTTTTTTTTCGTTTACTTATTACGCTTTCTTCTTTGCATTATTTTTTTATGCATACACCGAAGATATCACAAATGCACCGAATCAGAAGTCCAACTCGGTACGAAGGCTGTCAAGTACGGTCAACCGAAAATCGATCGAATCATTTTTGTGTTTCGTAAAGCGATTCCTGACATTCTCTTGCATATCGTCGACAGCTAGAAACTTTTCAGTATCACTTTCTGATACCGATTTCGCCCACAAGCGCTCTCCCTCTGCTTCTTTACGTTTGCAATTGCACTAGCGCAGCGTTAAATGTGCTATTAGGAGAGGCTGACCGAGGTGAAGAGCATGTAAGTAATAAAATAAGTGACGGCGCTTGTGTTTCTTTAAAAGGACGAAAGTAAAGAAAAAATGTGATAAGCAAAAAATTTTTAACCCAATTCCCCAAATTCATAGATGTGCACAAATCCGTTAACTCGATTAAACGACTTTTCTGGCTTGATTTAGTGCCAGAGACAAGAAGAAAAAAATTGGTATAAATGAAATATGAATAAAAATCATTTGGCTTTTTTTACACGTCACAGCGAATTTGCTCTTGTTGATTTGATGAATAGAAGAAGAAGAAGAATAAGAAGAATAAAAATAACATTTTATAAAATAATTCTACAAAGTCAATTGAAAGTAACATAATATGAAATAAAATTTGGAATAATTTAATAATAAAATTTTAAATATCATTTTTAGATTTTAAAAGGAATTGTTCTTCCGCTTTTCTTCATAACAAGGTGCGCGTTGTTGTTTATATGAAAATTGGGCAGCACTTAAGTCTAAAGTTTTTCTTTTTTTTTGGTTTGTTTTAGACGTTTCGAGAAAAACTTCTAAAGAGATCTATACGTTCATTAACATAAGCGTGAAGCTTTAAAATATACCTATAAGGGCTGACACAACAAGCTGACAAGGCGTCATCTTCGCGCCCCCGTATTGTTTTACAGGGAAATGTAAACAACAACGTATGGTTTTAGGAACAAAACGAAAAGGCAAAAAAATCAATGTAAACACAAACAATAAATATATAAAAATAACAAATTTTTTAATTCTTTTAATTTTTTAACACCATCGAGAACGCTTTTGTGTATTAGTTGTAAGATAAATTAAATAAATAATCTTAAAATTTAAAAAAAACGATCATAACGTTTTCCTTTAGTTTTTCTCACTTTTTGTTTTATTTATATGTATGCATGCATAGCCATGTGATTTGTCGATTCCCACAACACTGCAGTCCCAACTCGAAAATAGGAATAACGTTTCATTGCGTTAATCAGTCATGTGTGTGCTGTGTGTACTCATTGTTTTTAATTTATTTCAGTTAAGCCCTGAAAGCCTCAAGAAGCCAGAAAAAATTCAATGTGTGTTGACACACTGATCGTAAGCTGTAAAATGCAGTAAATGCCATAATAAAGAGCGAATATTCATATCATAAAATAGAGAATCGAAATGGCTGATTTGCTCAGTTGTTAAACGACATGTACTTCGTTCTCTTCGTAAAACTACTCTTTCGAAGGTTTGCGCAAAATATCATGCCTCCTCCATTACGTTTTTAATGCTCTTAACTTACATATTTAGAAAACAAGACCGGGTATATATAAGCTGCGGCTATATGATTATAGTTGAAAATAAAATAGAATTGTTAAATGGAAATAATACTTGTGTCTGCCATGTATAACGGGTATAATTTATGCCTTAAATAATATGCTGCATATACAAATGTGAATATTGTGTAAAATTACATTTAAAGAAGAAAACAAAACAACAAAAAAATTAAATAAGAAATTTGTGAAGTGAAAAATATGATAAATAAAACACTAAGATTGCAGATCAATAATATATATGGGTGTTTGAGCCTTTAATAAAAAAAAAAAAATAAAAAAAATAAAAAAAGGAAGAAAGACAAAAGCAAGAGAAATGGAACTCTAATAAATCGACATGTTTGTATACTACTGACATTTACTTCGAGAAACAAACTATTAATTATGTTATTAAACGGTTTTTGAGTGGATTTGTTCTTGGCGGCATTATTTTGTTAACGAAACTTTTTCAATAAAAAATAATTTAGAAAAGAAAAAACGAAGAATTTAATAAATATAAACTTTTTCCCCCTTCAGAGCAATACGAACAAAATTGATTTTTAAATTAAAAAAAAAGAAATTTTAAAAGCCTGAAAAACTACAATAAAATTAATAGATGAAAAATCGATAAAAATAGATTGGTTAGAAATAGATTGCTTGTAACAGCGTGGAGAAAACATATAACGAAACGCATGAAAAAAAAGATTCTGCGCAATTTTGCGTGTGTTAACTTGGCTTTTTGTTTTCTACGTTAAAACATATCAGAATTATTTGATGAATTTTTTTCTTTTCCTTTTTTCATTTTATTTATCTATTTTTTTTTTTTTGCCGATACGCTCATGACAGCATATAAATATTTATGTATACAAACAAGTTTTTATTAACTGAGAAGGTGTGTAAACAATAAATACTTAAATTAGGAGGTGTGTATGTGTCTCATCGCGGTAAGAAAAATTCAAAAATAAACAAATCCACATAACATCAATATTGCGATTTGCTTTAGCAAACGAAAACAATACAAAAAAAAAAAAACAAAACAAAAAAAAAATATTGGTAAACAAGAAAAACTACAACAAATTAGCATCAATCCATGCGATTTATAATGGGCTCTGAAACAGAAATAAATGGCTATGATGAAATTCCATATGGTGTTGCTTCCTCACAACCGATTGATATAAATGTTTATAATTCAAATCTTCCCTTATCCAGTAATGGCGTTTGCGTCAACAATAACGGTGATGATCACTCAGCGATCTCATCTTCGCCGGTAACAGCAGTAACAGAAACTGATTGCGTATCTTATGTTCCTGTTTGTATAAATGAAAACGATGTTATTGAAGGAGCTAAGCAAATTCTAACCGCAATTAGATCACACTGGGACCTAAAGTTTGTCCAATTTAAGGTAATTATTTGTGGAAATAAAATTGAAAAATGTCTCTACATTAAGGACTTAATTGTACTCACTACATTGTACTCAGCCATTACCACCGCATGATTAATGGTGTTCATAAATGCATTCAGAAATGCCCGCATATTGGCCAGGAACGAATTCTCTGCGCATCCTTATTATTCTATGGTTTCTATGAAAAAACATCTACAAATTTACCAATAGATAGGTTAAGTAATATTGGGGCAAGATTGTCTAGTCCTCAGTCATGTCCGTATTATGAATATATATATATATATGTTATATTATATATATTATATATATATATATATATATATGTATCTGTGCAATTATTGATTAAATGCCTAAATTAAGTGAAACAAGTTAATGAATTTTATCCCGCTAGGAATTTAATGCGATTATAGTATTTATCGACGAATTGACTCAAATGCCAATACCCAAGAACATATCGCCAGACTTTATGGTTTCCAACTATCGGTAGATACTGAATCGAGCTTATACGCGGTCGTGATTGAAACGAACTTCTATTATAGCCACTTAGAAGGAAGGGGAAAACAAAAATAATCGTAATCAGCTTGTATACGCACTCACACGCGTTTTAATAATAAATCTGATAAATTTTCATAAATATTAAGTTTAACCTAGAACTTGACGTAGGTAATCTTTTTCTCATTCTTCCTCTTCTTCTTCTTCTTCTATTCAGCAAATCAACGATCAAAAATTTGCTGAGATGTGTGTAGCTAATCTAAAAGCGTAATGTGGAGAAGGTACACCTAATTCCCTTTTTACACGATAGTAGATGCATTATCAAAAAATTCGTGTAAAAAAAAATTGACTAAATGGACAAATAGTAGATTAATTCCACACCTAAAAAGGCAATTGAAAAATACTATTGGAAAATATTATTAGAAAAAAAAAATTCTTATTAGTGTTCACTAAAGGATTTACATCGTGCCCCCTACACATTTCAATTTATAAAAAATGAATTATATTTTGAATAATCGAAATTAATTTGCGTAAAGAATACATTACGTCATGCATATATGATGCATATGCTGAATACATTCGATGAAATCTAACTGAACTGTGAAAGCTACGACGCGAAGTTCCAATGCATATGCAAGAAAAAAAAAAAAAATTCCTTAGAAAAATTCATTACAAACAATTCGAGTAAAGAGAGACTTTTTGCTTTTTTTTCGTGTAAAAAAAAATTCATGTAATAAACATTAGAACTGTGCAAGGCCGACCACTCAATACCCTATACTACTTCATCTAGCATATATTTCCACTTATTTCGACATTTAATAGTGAAACTGTGGAAAAAAGTATACATTTTTTCCACGTAGAGGCATACAAGAATTCATGGAAGCTTTTATAAAGTTAATTTTCATCTCACAGATCTTGTCATTCTTCACTTACTGCCACATTAAAGCATATTTTTCGTCAGAACATCTATATGACAAGGGATCCGAAAAGAACTGCGTGAAGCAAGCTTGGTGTAGGTTATCTTTATTTTTATAATAATTACAACTCTTCGCCATTAAAGGTTTCAATTCTCGTACGAAAGAGGAGGTGATTCAACAATGCTACCATCCAATGCAAATTTTTTGCAAATACTCAGCGAATTTTGTCGAAAAATTTTGAAAATTGCAAATGTTTTTCATATAATGACTTTTATCAAATCGAATGGCAGGATGGATGGATGCAGTCGTAAAAATGATTGGAAGCAAGCAATTTTTAACAGCGTTCGTCCATGGGCCAAAACAGTTCAGTATACCAAATATTTTAAAAATATCCAAAAAAAAAAGCAAGGGAGTTGTATTTGGCGAGATCCGAATCTTGCATGCCCATCACTACGTCTTTCGCATTCTACTCTTCAAGTTACCCATATCGCCGGTATTATTAAGAAAAAAATAATCCATCAGGTCGCGGTGAATTAACCCATTTTTAGGCAGATAATAAATCTTTACTTGAGGAATGCACAAAACATGCTGTCCTGTTTGCGTTGTGATAAATAAGCATAGGATCTCAAAAAAGTGAAAAAAAGAAAATTAAATCACTTGTAAGTTTGTGTGGGGATGGCCCACACACTTTCCCTTTTTGCACGTAAAGAGTAGAGTGTTTCGTAAAGTGAATGTGGAAAGTTTCGATCATCTAATTTTTATAATTTGTTAGTAACGAGCTAAAACCTAGAAAGTTTTGTTAAGAAAAGCGGAGTTGCATTCAGTTTATGCTCCACTGCGGGCTTCGGCTCTGACCAATTTGGCCCATTTTCAATACCAACATGCGTGCAAGGATTTCCAATGTTTTTATCAAATTTGTAGTCGATGTCTTCATTTGTGCAACAAGGCGAGTGCGAACAATAAACAACACCAGCACGGACAGACATGGCTAAATCAATTCAAAATTTCACGCTAATAAAGTATATATGTACTCTATAGGGTCTCTAAAACTTCCTTTTGCGTATCACATACATTATGAAAAAAAAAAAACAAAATGCGTAAACACCCATCATAAAGAAAAAAAATTGCGATAGATTGGACTCGAAAATACATGACCAAGCATCGAAAAGGCAGATAAACTAACTTCGATGGCCAATGTCAGTTCATATAATGCCTCCTACGAAAAGTATGCCTGCCTTTCTACAAGATGCAATTTTTTGATATTTTATCGCGAAAATATATGAAGAATTGTATTACTTGAAGTGACGGAGACGTAGAGTATTCAATGATCGCCTTTGTCGGACTGTAATGTTTTCATTTCTTATAGATCGACGGATTGAGTTGACGGGCATCGTGTAATACTCCAAAGTGAACACAAATTACTCAACAGATTCAAATGTTTTTCTTTTTTTTGCCCCCGAAAACATTTAAAAGACTTGCGAAAATTGGTTTCGCAAATGTTTTGCAAAATAATTGCATTTGTTTACTACATTAAGGTCTTTGAAGCATTGCAAAATCATTTTCAACTACTACGCGTTGTGTTGAATGAATTTGTAATAAAAAGCACAATTCGCTTAGACAGAATAATTATAGTGACATAAAATGGGCGAACCTATTTCTGATGAGTGTGGCAAAGTTCCCCGCGTACAATATTTATGTTACGGGCATACGCATTAAGTTTAGGCGAATTTATATAAAAGACAGAATGAATGGACAATGATTCGAAATTGGTGTAAAAATATCCGTTTGTCCGACATCTGTCCACATGTCTTTGTTTTGGCTCAAGGAAGAGGGATACCATACATTTTTATGACCATTCCTTATATAGTTAGTATGTGAAAGGTTCGTTTGAGGTGAGATCGATCGTCCTTTGCACATTTTTTCATGTAAGTCTTATAAAAAACTAATCCATTAAGTCGTCTTAACTTTCAGTAGAGCAAGTTAACAAGTTGCGTCTAAACATAATGTCTTCATACAGGAATTTATGTTAAGCTGATAAGTAAGGATTATGTGAGTCTATTTTTCCTCAATAAACGAACATAAGTGAAGAATGATAAGAAAATGAATTTTACTATGATATGATAGATGAGAGTATCAGTCGCATGAATTGGAGTGCAATAGCCGGCCTTGTCATAGAACGTTTTAACTCACTATATCCTACACTACTTGCGATACGGGGTGTGTTAAGTTTGTGCGGACGAATGGCTTACAACAGACCCACTTTTTATTATCCCAATCGTGTCTGTCCGTCTGTCCTCCTGATGTCTGTGCCAGTAAATTTGTGTTCAAGCTATAGATTGCAATTTTTGAAGTATTTTGATGAAATTTGGTACAGTGACGTTTTTTGACCCAAGGACGAAAGCTAGTGAAAATGTTTCGAAAGGGGCCCGTTTTTCGACCGTTCACATTATAATTTTCTAAATTTCCCGGCAAAAGTACTTAAGTAGTAGTATTTCGGCATTCTAGACTGCTACAAAAACTTTGGACAGGCTGGGGGCAATTTTTGAACTCCCTCTCATATAACGGAAAACGGAAGATCATGCGACAAGAACGTATAATTTTCAATTCTCCATGAAATTTGGACGATCTCGACCTATTTTTTGGATCCTATCCTAATAAGGATTTTGACGACGAAAATTGATTGCATACAAAAATGAACTCTAAAAAATTTGGACCATCTACACCTATTTTCGGGCCATGCCCTACGTAACGTTTAATTTGTATTAGAATAGGTTGTGTTGTGGGCCAATCAATCAAGTGTATGCCGAATGTTCGTTGATAGGTATGAAATTGTAATTAACAATAATAGGATAAAGTGTGCCGAAGAATTAATTATAATGATTGGATAAATTTGTAATTGAAATTTAGAGAAAATCAAAAAATCGATTCAGAGACAATCAGAGATTGTCTTAACCTTATTTACGGAAAAATACATAAATAAAATGAATTAAGTCCTGAGGCCTTTGACTAAATATCTGTCTGTTTTCTTGTCTGATTCTTCAAAATGTAGAAAATGCATCGCGACAGCACGTAAGCGGAATAAATTAGAAAAGCAAGTAAATCTAATTACGGAAATCATTACCATACGTTAAACTATAGCAGGGGACCCTTATCGCACCTATCGTAAATTTCATTTACTTTATAGAATTTAGTATTCTACTGATACCGTATGCATAAAAATGTATAGCTTAGTATATACTACACACATACATATATACAATATACGTTGTGAGTTCATTTAAATGCGTCTGTAAGAAATAATAAATTTATGAAATTTATAAAACAACAAAGCGCATATCATTTAATTTTTAAAAATAGCATTTCAATATTTCAAAAGACTTACTCATTATCGCTCTTTATGTCGTGAGTTGTTTAAATTAATTATTAATTGTTTGACCGATGGTTACTTCAGCAAAATTTCGATTTTTGTAACGAATAGCATAGGAAAGGAAATGCAACATTTCTCCTTGCCTTTGTAATATCCGTCCTCCACCTCCTTTACGGTAGCCCACCAATAAAGTCTAACATCCTTTAGGTGATATTGAAAATTCTCCGCGGGATAATATTAGTGCCTATATATCGGCGAGCAACCACTCACCTGATTATCTTAAATGACATTTCAGTTTACATTTCTTGTGAAGATAGTTTTCCAATTCTTTGCTCGATTCGAAAGTTACGTTGACCTGAAAATGGGTGAGTGACGCTTTTTTACTACAAAGAAAGGTAGAAACGCTACAAAAAAAAAAAGAAGTGAGAATGCTGTGAGTGAAGGGAAAACATAGGAGCGATTTTCTCGCTTGCATTTCAGATGCACCTCGCAGTCACTGAAAAAGTCGATGAAATTTTTCAACAGATTAAGCAAGACCGATACGCAAGTTATAAGGAAATAGTGGAGACATCAACTAAACATCAACCACATGATATAATTTGGAATCGGGCTATAAAAAGAAGTTCGAAAGCGCAGAGACTTCTCAATATCACCTAACACAAAAACTTGCATATATAATAACACGAAGATTTTTGTTCTTGTAACTTAAGATAAAGTTATCAGTACACTTTAAAGTACACTTTAATCCCATAGAAAACATGAAAAAGTCTACATACAGCACCACTGAAAGGTTCGAAGAGGAACATTTTTAGTTAACGGTGGTCGGTGTTTAGTTTTTGTACTTGTGTTTGTACATTTAAATATTAGGTCGAGTCATAAGTAATTTCCGATGCAGCGAATTAAAGTCTATTGTTCGTATTCACCGACTATAAGTCGATCGAAACAGACGAGTTTTCATTTTCACTCTATATAGGTGAGGATTCAGTCAGTCTTCTGAAGAATTACGGAGTACAGATTGAACACACATACGAACATAGATAGACGTCAGAAGGAGAGGAATGCTTGATTGGTATAATAAAACGTAGATCTAAATTTCAACCTCCTTCGGCGTGTTGCAGACAAGTGTACGAACTTAATATAATGTAGAGTATCAAAAACGAAACGGTAAGAGAGGAAAACGTATACTTTTATACCCATCACCGAAGGATAGCAGCATCAAATCCAAAATCGATTTAAGCATGTCCATCCGTCCGTGTAATGTGTGTTGTAAACATTCTTCTGGCCGCAAAAATAAAGCTATCGACATCAAATCTGGCAGAAGCATTGGAAGTTCTTGCACGCAGGTTGGTATTGAAAATGAGCCAAATCGGTCGAAGGACACGCTCACGGCAGCACGTAAACTGAGAACACCTCCGTTTTGTCAAAGGGAATGAAAATTTTTTTTTTTTTGCTCGTTACTCAGAAGCAAGCGTCAAAAACCCTATAATATATGCAAATTCTTGACCCGTTGCAAATTTGGAATGCACCAAAACATGTCCGCCTGTTCGTCTGTCCATCTGTCTGTTTGCGAGAAATTGTAGTATTCGCGAAAATGAAGATATCGTCTACAAACTTGCAGAAGAATTTGCAATTGATTTGAACTTTTCAAAGGCCACGCCTACAAAGCGCATATGCCTAAACGAAAAAAGTTTTATTTTGAAAATAGAAGAAACTGCGCCCACGTCATATTACAGAGCATGAAAATTTTATTCTTTTATTTCTTTTGGCTTTTTTCGGGAAGTAGACTGTAATGGGTATAAAAGATTCGGCTTTGACCGAATTTAATTTTTTCTTTTTTTCTTTTTCTTTTTAAGTTCAAAAAAGAAAAGAAACAAATCTTATCCGTGCCCGTTTATTGCACTAAGCGAGTACTTGTTAAATTCTAATTATCAGCTCGAAGTTATCAGTTCACGCTCTCTCTGCAGCTTAAGCTGGGGTGTATTCAATGTGTGTATATAGTATCCGAAATTGATCATTTTACAGACATGCGTAATTTTTCTATAAATTTCTATCACTCAGCTAACTTCCAACGTAATTATTAAAGATGCTCGGTTTTATTCGTTTGTAATCGTGCTTTTGCGTATTTCGCAATCTTTTGGAAGGAGAAAATTCGTTAAGGAAAACGTTCCCTGCCTTAAGTTCTTTGTTTCAAACAATATTTGATCTGCTGGATCGGTTCGGCAAGTCGTGGGTGCGCAAAAGCCGAGCGTGTAAATGATTTGAAGTGTACGCGGGGAAGTCCGTGAAATGATGGCTGATTTAATTTTGCTGCCTGCACAAAGTCAGTGCATTGACATTCACAAATTGCACAAATCGTAAAGAATTATGCCAAGGAGTGGGCATGTCTTCCTCCGCGGTTTGAAAAGACAATATAAAGCAAATAAAGTGAAAATACGTTCACTACACTTAGACTCAAGTAACACAGTTGTATCCATTCTCAAGTGAACTTTTAGCCTTTTTATCAAGATGAGAAATATTATTGATATTCTTCGTCTTCTATTCTTCGTCTATACACCTGTGTGAGTTAGGAGTGACGAACACAGCCCGTAAATCTAGACTAACATATATTATATACAATTTTTATACCCACCACTGTAAGGTGGCGGAGGGTATGTTCGTTTTGTTTTTTTCCACAATGTGTACGTAACACCTAAAAGGAAGCTTCAGAGACTCTCTGGCCAAATTGATGAGAGGACATGCCCACAATAAAGGGTAAAGTAAAGGTAACTCCGTTCCACTAAGCAAACATTTATGAGTTTTTGCTCATTACCCACAAATTGTTACAGATAGAAGGCCGAAATTTTCTACTCACTACTATTTATATGCAAAAAAAGGGAAAAATGGGCCATGCCCACATAAAGTTACAAGTGATTAAATTTCCTTTTTCTTCAATTTTTTGAGGTTTTTTACGCTTATTTATCATAAGGCAAACAAGACAAAATATTGAAAACTATTTTGTACATCCCCCATATAAAGATATAATATTATCTGCCTAAAGTTGGATTAGTTCACCGCGACCTGATGGCTTCATTTTTTCTTAATAATACCATCGATATGGGTATCAAATAAAAGAACGCGGGGCGTAGAATGTGAAAAGCATAGTGGCGGGTATGCGAGGTTCGATCTCCACCGAATATAACTTTGATCAATTTCTGTACGGTGTACAACTGTGATATATATATATATAGAAGAAACAATTCGATCCGAGTCTCAAACAAAAGAGTCTTTTATTTGCGTTTACCCTCGGCGCCACAAAATGGATGACTCTCTCTATGAGCTGAAGGCGTTTGCAGCACTTCAAATTTTGCGGGCTACCGCGCCAAAGTTCGAACCCCAAGTTCTCCGATTGATGTGTGGAACATCCTAACCGCTAAGCTGTACAGGACAATGTTCATTTGAATATTTGGAAAATTGAGAAAACTGAGTTGTGACTTAGTCTTCGGAGACCACTGAAATTAAAAAAAAAGAAGCCAAATACTTTTTATGAGTAGATGAGTCCAGTTTGTGATTGAACAAAGTTTTTTTTTCGCCTATTTGCACGGGAGTCATTCCCGGCTGGAAGAAGTGTGCAAAATTTTGACGGCAGAGCAATTCAAGTTTGAAGTGGTAAGGATTTCCTAAAACCCGTTCCTACAGCTTTGTCCCGATGGATTTGAAACTTGGGGGAAGACTTTTTTTTTAATATTTTCTCTTATTAACAAAAAAATGAAAAAAAAAGATTTTTTAAACTTTCAAAATCTATATAGTTTTGAAAATTTTAAAAATCGGCTGGTTTTTCTTCTTTATTTTTTTTTCGTTTACCTAGAAGATGCAGTGAATTGTGATCAAAAATTTGTATTTAACTGAACAGTGCGCACAGAATTGAGTAGAGACTGACGGACTGAATTTCGATAACAAATTGCGAAAAATTGAAAGCACAAAATATCGGCTAATCGAGGAGATGTAATCTCGAAAAAAAGATCCAGATCTCTGGATTTTATCTTTTTCCTTGGTTTTTATTTGCGCTATTTAAACGAACTGAAATGACTTTTTTGGGGAATTTTGCACACAGACAGATTTTTTATTACCCTACCGGCTGAAATGACCTTCACATACTTGTGCACGCATACATACATGCACATTATTATTACGTTTATTCAAATAAAATAATAATGAACAGTAATCCAGCAAATTGAACGGATTGTTATTGTGTAGCGTATGATTACTACGGTACAAAAGCACGCTAACCCGACCGTTTGTTTGCTTTTTGCAAATAAGAAATTTTTCTCGCACAACAAAAAAAATTAAAACGCAGTATATTAAATAATTCATTTTTGAAAATTAATGAAAGCAAATTTATTTAAATAACAAATAAAAAAATATATTTTATATATATATATATATAATATATATGGATACAATAGCTAGAGTAACACACTTGCACGCTTTGTAGTTGTTAAAAGTTTACCTTGTTCGAATGTGTATGCATTTAATTGTCGGTTTAATTTTTTATTCTTTTGTTAATTTTTGCAATAATAGATAGAAACCTTTTTGTGGAAAAATTTCCATGACTCGCTTTAACAACGTCTCAGTCCATTATTATCTTTATGATGGGAAACGGTATGTGAAATTTGTCAAATGTTTGTAACGCTATGGCAATAATGATTAATTACACACGTTCTTCTATCTCGAAATTAAATTAAATTTTACTCATCTCTGGCAACTTGTACTGGACATAAAGTGCTTTCATTTTCGTCATGTATGATCCGAGGAAAATCACTTGACAATAAATCCAAAAAAAAAATCTGATCTCACTATCATTGGTTTTCAATCATTTAAAGGGTACGTTAGCTCACATTTATGATGGTCTTCCTATATTCCATGGATAGAGTTGTCCCCCAAGTACAAATTCAATTCTATACAGAATTCATTCAAATTGTGCATAGCAGTGTTTCAATCCTTTATGACTGGCTAAGGAATCTGTCTGTCTTTCCTAAAAGTGGAACAATACAGAGAAGATAGCATGGCCCCCGGTTCTAAAGATGACACGCAAAATCTCCTGCAATATAATAAAATTTAAGTGTTAAAATAAAAGCAAATTGATTTGAAATGCAGACATCCTTCTGTCAATCCAATTAATGTGTCAATGTCAAGCATGAGGCTTATTATATAAATTAAAAAAAAAAAAAAATAAACACTTGTCCCTAAGTAAGCGACAAGTTAAGGAACAAAAAATATATATTCAATTCCGAATCGTCTACAACAAGGAACTGTAATGCTCTTCAATATGTACTTATTTCATTTGCTCAAAATATGATTGAAAAACTAATTTCCTCATCCAGACAAGAGACAAGAGACAATCAGCAAAATAAATGAACCTTTCAAGAAGCGGAGAAGAATTTTCGATTGATTGCATGTTCAAAAAAAAAAAAAGCAAAGGATGAGAAGATAAATTCGAATATGAATAGCAAAGACATCCACCATATACCTTAACTTAAGAGCTCTGTTGAATATTTCAAATTAAGGTACAGTTGGCGTTTTAGAAGCCTACTCTGTAAAATATTCTTGTGGACACCTCATGAGTCTATATGAAAATGCCTTTCGAAGAACCTAAACGAACTCAAATTTCGTTTCTAGGAACTATTTTTAGCAATTCTTGAAAATTTGGATCTGTTAAGAAAGGAATTAAATTTTTAATTTTTTTTTTTTTTGTTTTCGGTTAATGTTAGTGCGACACATGTTATTTGTTCCCGTAAGAGAAAAGTTTGCAATTTTTTTGTTTATTCGACAGAAATTTTGATATAGATTCACAAGATATAGGTGAGATCTTCTAGTTTGGACGGATTAGGCTTCCGAAAACCAACTATATCTTAATTTGAAATATTCAACAGAGCTCTTAAGTTAAGCCATAAGGTTAAGTGCCTTTCCTAATTAAATTCGCATTTATCTTCACACTCTTAAGTCCACCTAGATAAATATGAGATCATTCTTTTGTAGAGCTCTGGAAAATTGCTTCGCATAAAATCGAATTCGAAAAATTTGAATATAAAGTTAAAATGTCAGGATAAGTATTTAAGTGTTCACTTGGATTACAATTCTTGCATTACACAATTTCCATAGTATGGAAAGAAATCGGAAAGGAAAGGCTTGGCAAGCATATTTCACTTCAACTAATATATCTCTCAGGAAGTAAAATTAATTATATATATACCAGAGTCGAATTCGTCCAATCATCACGTACGCTATGATCCTATCTTCTTCAACTTGGCTTTGATACTTAATCGCACTTTTGAAGCCAAACGTTTACGAGCATCCACATCACTGCACATAACTTCAGAGAGCATTTACTAAAAATATGTTGGAAGTAAATAATTTCATCATTTCCCTTAGTCCGTAATCACACACATAAATGTGTACATATGTTGTGATAATAATAATAATCTGATTAGGGCTTCATATTTTACTTATGATAATTAAGTGCCGAGTGCAATGTTCAAAGGGTTCATTCCCCCGTGAAGCATTTTGTATTTCCCAACACACATGGATGCATTCAAAACGATTGAGAAATACCCTGACAAAAATCTATTCATTTTGTTATTTTCATGCAATAACAATAATAAACCGTTCCGACCACAACATACCAGACAAACTTATGTCCAATGAATATTGAAATCCAACAAATTGTGATCTGGTTCTATCTCAATATGATAATACTGCGTTGTTTTCTTCTACCATAATTACTGTCCCTCTTATCGTATCGGTCGTAAGCGCGATGTTTTTTCTTTCAAATTTTTTCATCGAACGATGTCGTAAAGACCGACTATACTTTAAACTTAGTATACTAGAGAGCTCCCTTAGCGGACAGTGTATAAAAAAAAGTGATATTGTTCGCTATTGCGCTTTAGTAAATATCAGAAAAAAAAGAAAAGAAAAAAAACAAGAACATTATAATCGGACAAGGACGACCGTTAAATACCCTACATCACTTTGTCCAATACAATTCTTATTTTTGTGTGAAATTACTACTGTTACGGAATATAGTTCAAGTTTAATAATTACATAGGGCATGACCCAAGAATAGGCATATATGGTCCAAATTTTGTAGACTCCACGGATCAATTTTCATGACCACATATTAAAACTTAGACTATTCTGTTATACAAAGAATCAATTCTTGTGAAAATTCTTATTAGAGTAAGATCAAAAAAATAGGCCGAGTTGGTCCAAATTTAATACAATTAATTTATTTATGTTAAACTACTATTACGATATAATTTTCATCATGAAGCATTGAAAATTACATCTTTTTATCGAATGAACTTCAGCTTTCGTTCGATGGGAGGAGGTTCAAAAATTGCTCCGGCCGGTCCAAAGTTTTCGTACCAATTTAGAATACCGAAATGCAACTACTTAGTCACTTTTGTCGAGAAATATTGAAAATTCAAATTTTTTTTCCATATAACGATTTTTTAGAATAGGGCGTTACATGAAGAGTGGTTCAAAAAAGTGGACCGATTTTCAATAGCATTGATCCTTGGGTCAAAGCAGCACCTCATTGTACCAAATTTCATCAAAATATCTTAAAAATTGCGTCCTGCAGCTTGAAAACGTATTTACATGGACGGCAATAAGACGGACAGACAGGCTTAGAATCATAATCTGAATTGATCGATACAATAAAAGGCGGATCTATCTTAAGCCGTTGTGCGTGCGACATACGTCTGCACTAACTTAATAAAAACATTGTACACCAAGTGGCGTAGAGTATAAAAAAAGGTTAAAGCTTTTGTTTTACTGATAAAGACAATCGTGCCAATGGTAAACCAAAATCATGCGTTTTTTTTGTAAAAGAAAGAGCAAAGAAGAAAAAACAATTTATGGAAGATAGGAAAAAAATTCATGGAAAGAAAGTTTAAATTGGACGCAGACATTTTTGACTTAAATACAAAAAATATATAGATAAAGAACACAAGTGTGGCCAAGAACACGGCTAACCATTAAATACCCTACACCGCTTTGCTTAAGTCGTTCAGTCGTTCATATGAAGACTTTTCACAATAAGGGACGTAATCACCTATGAAAAATTTTGCCAAACAGCTGAGTACAAAAATGGAAAAGTTAACTATCAGCTAGATGATTACCCCTAAGGTGTTACGTAGGAAGTGGTAGAAAAGCTAGCCCGATCCGATCGTTGGGCCAAAACATCTCGATGGTAACAAATTTGATCAAAAAATTATATCGAAACTTGCGATCTGTAGGCTGAACACAAGCAAACAACATCCGCACCACTTGTACCACAAGTTGTGTCGCGTATAAAAGGCCATAAACATTTACATTAGAAACTTATTCAGTGAATTAAATTTTTGATTATTAAGAAGAAGATTAGAATTTTGCATTACTTTGCATTACTTTTGCTTAGTGTTACGTATCACATATGAAAAACTTTGCTTTCGCTTTCGCTGTTGTAGTCAGCTGTTTTGCAAAAACTGCGGCATATATGAAAGCGAAAGCCAACTTTCAGTTACATGATTACCGCTAATAAATTTCGCCATGTAAACTAAGTTAAGTTTGTAAATCTTATACGGGTTTTAATTAAATTGCAACCCTGCTATTATAAATAAAGCGTCTTTGTGAGTGCGTACAAAGCACTTGTAATGCACTGCATGTAGGGGATGAATTAGATTTGAGAAAAAGTAAAATCGTAGCGAACGTACCGCAGATCCATTAAGCGTATATAATTGTTGCATATCTTTTTCATCCGATTTGCGCAAAATGAATAAACGCAATCTTACGGTCCTTGTTCTATTTCGTCGAGAGATTCCACAGAAAGTTCAACATAGATCCAAAAAAAGACTGACATTAGCTCTCTTTTTATAAAATATAATTTCGAAGTAGTAGATTCCGTAACATGGAATTAAAATTGAATCTTGAATTTCAGAATCAGAAAACTTATATCCGAAAGTACACAAGAACGTATATATATATATATCAGATAGGATATGTCATTATAAATTTTGAATGGTAGAGCTAAATGTGAAGTGTTGCCAATTAACTTATATAAAACAAGTAAGAACATTGTAGCCGGGCAGGTCCGACCTTTAAATACCGTACACCACATTGTTTACTTACTTTCTTACTTTCTTTATTTTATTATAGAACACAATAATTATATCTTGTTTTTACATGGAAGCATATTTTTCATGTGTGCTTTCATGGACAGGCAGGCTTAGATCGTGTTACATACGATCGCACTAACTTAATACACCCGCTACCACAAGTAGTGTAGGGTATAAATGTGATTTCAACTTTTGCCATCGAATATTCTACACAAAAATAATAGAAAATAGTATGGTAGGTAGTTTACAATTCGGCTCAAGGCGTATTTAAAGACCAATTAAAAATTCTAAACAACTTTTTATTATTATTATCTTATCTTTTTCTAAATAGCATTCAGCTTATTTTTAAATTTTATATGAAAAGCTGCATGCAGCAATTCAGACGAATTGATAAATTTTTATTAGACTCATTTTCTAATCTGAGTTAAACGATTTTTCAAATTATCAAATATCTCTTAAAAAATCTGTGAAAGTTAAGCGAAACAAATACAATGATCATCTAAAATGAATAGATTGCTTAAAAATTCTCTAACTGCGATATTTGACTATATATTAGAAGTTGAAAACTTGTAAAGTCCACACTACCTTTTTATACCCACCACTGAAAAATGGGATGGGATATACTCGTTTTTTTTTTTTTTTTTTTTTTTTTTTTTTTTTACTTATGTTTTTTTTGACACCTTATTATGATGAAGCCTTCGACAGCGTGAAATTCTGAATTGTCTGTCCGTATGTGCGGTGTTTGTTGTTTGNAAATTCTCTAACTGCGATATTTGACTATATATTAGAAGTTGAAAACTTGTAAAGTCCACACTACCTTTTTATACCCACCACTGAAAAATGGGATGTGCTAAGGTAATTTTTTTTTTTTTTTTTTTTTTTTTTTTTTATAACTTATGTAACACCCAAAAGGAAGAGTATATATATCCTTGATTAGCGTGAAATTCTGAATTGTCTGTCCGTATGTGCGGTGTTTGTTGTTTGCACTCTGTTAATCGCAAAAACGAAGATATCGACTTTAAATTCGGTAAAAACATTGGAAATTTTTGCACGCAGGTTGGTATTGAAAATGGGGCAAATTTGTCGAATCAGAAGCCCGCAGTAGAGTGTAAACTGAACGCAACTCCATTTTTTGTTTAGCAAAGATTTGTGGGTTTTAGCTCGCTACTTAGAAATTATAAAAGTGAGAAAGCCGAAATTTTCCACATTCACCTCACGAAACACTCTACTCTTTACGTGTAAAAAAAAAAAAAGAAAAAATCGGCCATGCCCACCAAAACTTACAAGTGATTAAATTTTCTTTTTTTCTCTTTTTTGAGGTTTTATGCTTATTTATTATAAGGCAAACAGGACAGAATGTATAAAATTATTTTGCACATTTCTCAAATAAAGATATATTATCTGCCTGAAAATGGGTTAATTCACCCCGACCCGGAGGATTAATTTTTTCATAATAACATCATCGATATGGGTATCAAATAAAAGAACTGGGAGAGTAGAATGCGAAAGGCATAGTGGCGGGTATGTGAGAGTCGGCCCCCGCCGTTATCGTTTTTACAACTTTCAGTTTCAAAAAAAACGTTTTCAATAGACGATGTCATCATGTATGTGATTACGATGAAAATGCCGACAAATGTCGTATGCATTTCTTATTTCGATCGTAGATGTGTCACATATGTCAATTGACGTTTGTATCGATATTTCGAAAAAGAAGAAGAAGAACTCAAAAGTAGATCTTTGCAAATAGATTTGAGTTAAATCCATTTTTTATTGTACCGATAGGTTCAGAATTCCATTCTGCATCGCTCTATCGAATCCTGTCCGTCATTCTGTTCTTCTTGTGTTCTTATGCTCAACCTAGAGGTCGAAATTTAGAAGTTTTTTTTGGTCATATATGGTGCAATGATATGCTTTGTACTGTAGGATATTCAATGGTGAACACCGGCTCATTGTAGTGTTTTAACTGAATTGAAGATCTGATCCTTTTACAGTGAACAACGTTACAAAATTATGAATATTTTTCGAAATAATGAAAGTGAATATTAACACGGTCCCTGTCAGGTTCTACCAGGTTCCATACCGCTTATAGTATAAGTTCAATCATATTGCATAAATCCTTGTTTTTAGGTTTATGAGAGGAAATATTTATTTATTTTTTGGGCATAAAAATACCACAATAACAAAGTATGCCGTATAACGAAAAAAAAAAAACAAAAATATTTATGATTTATTTATTATATGCAAAAAATATGTAGTAGAGAGCTGGCTAAAGGCTAAAATATTCATTGATTCGTCGAGAATGGTGCAACGTCCCAAAGAGCGGTGTAATGCAATGCATTACATCGCATAAAATATTGAGAATAAAAATGAATTTTTTTTTACATTTTTTTTTTAACGTGTACTGAAAATAGTACATCTAGTAAGAAACGCATTAAAGGGGGAAGAGATTTGCTAATATAATCATAGTGTCCACATTAATCAAATGCTGTGGTTAGCAAAAATAAAGCACTTTAACTCCTTCAGACATATAGCGACGACAAACTGCTGTCCTTCCAAAAGTCTCATTCTATTCATGTTCTCTTGGAAACATGGCCGACAAATTTATTGCGATCGATAAAAGCAACAGAATACGATTAGCTTTTAGCTTCATTCAAAAATTTCCTTCACCTCCGGGTTGGAAGTATTTTATTTTCTTTCGTAGTCCAAAATGTTCTTCGTTTTCATTATATCATATAGTATTTCGACTACCGACGCATTTCAATCTTCTTTCCAGCACGCTCTCAATCCAATTAGTAAAATTGTTGCTAGCAATGACAGCCATGGTGTCTGGGATGCACATAAGTGTTATTTGTCTTGGATGATCGGTGTTTGCCGAATGATAAAACGTTGTTCTAATTCAATCCGCTGACTCAGACTGAGTTCCTTGAGTTGATTTTAAAGAGGCAAGAATGAATATCCCTGCTGAGTAGGAATCATCTGCCACCATATCTACTGGCGTATGTATCATTCGAAACTTGTCTGTCCGTCTTGTTTTCTTGTATTCACGTCGCAGGTCGCAAGTTCTGAGATATTTTGATGAAATATGGTACACCGGCATGTTTTGATTCAAGGATGAACCGTATTGAAATGAAGGGGAGTGGTTGCACTTATAACGCCCTATTCTGAAAAGTCATTGTATGAGAAAAAATTGCGATTTTCAAAGTTTCTCGGCTAAAGTGGTAGTATTTCGGTATTCGGCAAATGATGTGAACACTTTGGACCGGCTGGGGCCCTCTCTTATGACCGTTCCCACCGAAACTGAATTTTTATAGGGTAAAAAGGTCAAATTTTTAATATTTCATGATGAAAATTGACTCATAATCGTAAATTCACAAAGGCATCTACGTTACTGAGTTTGAGCGTTGAGCACGTTGGTCGATTTTTTGGTTACCATCGCATGTAAGGCTTCTCATGAAACCTGAACTCTTATATACCGAAAAGCCCTAATAAAGTTTGTTCATGACATTGAACTCAATTTAAACTACATGGATCTATTTCTTGGCCCCACACCATATATACTATCTCATGAGTAGTGAGCCCTTTCGAAAAAGGCTTCATAAAAAAAATGAGGCATAGTAGAAACATTCGCATACCCACCTACCTTCGCATTATATTTTGAAGCCTAAATATTAGAATATTTGGTTCTGAGAAATAACAGGCCCTTTGCATTTCTGAATTCATTCAAATTTTATGTAATAAGTGATCCGTTGATCACCTTTGAATTTTTATTTTATAAATTTATTTGTAAAAAATTTAAAAAACACTTAGTTTCCCTTTCTGCTCTCTATGTCTTTCCATCTCTCTCTCTCTCTCTCTCTCTCTCTCTCTCTCTTTCTCTCTTTCTTTTTCTTTCTCTCTCTCCCGTTTTTTTTTTTTTTTTGTCTTCATAGAAATTCACCGATGGCATAACCAACAAATTGATTGGGTGTTTTTATAATCCTCCAACGTTTTGCTGCAATAAAATCGCTTGCACCAATACCGCCAACGGCTATCCAGATGTCGACGATTTGAATAATGTGGTGTTGATACGGGTGTATGGGAATAAAACGGATTTACTAATAGACCGAGAGAAGGAAATCGAGAATATTAAATTATTGCATTCGTATCAATTTGCTCCGTCGTTATATGCGATTTTTAAGAACGGTTTGGCTTATGAATTTGTACCTGGCGTTACGCTTAATCCCGATAATGTTTTGCAACCGGAATTGTGGTCTCTAGTGGCTAAACGTATGGCCGAAATGCATCGAATAGTGGATGCGAAAGATGCATCGAAACCGATGCCGCCTATGCTTTTAAAGAAAATGGAGCGTTTCTTTGATTTGGTACCAAGTCGTTTTAGTAAAGCCCAACTGCATAAAAGGTAATTTTTAAACAAATTCTTTCTAATCACCACCATGCCAAACTTCATTATTTTCTAGAACATCCCCTCATTGGGCAGACGATTGTTAGCGCGAACGGCTGATTAACGCGCGCAGTTCACGAACGAAGGGCTATTAATGTTCGGCTGGCTGACTCGCTCGCTGGCAGACGCATTCCAAAATATCGTTGATCGATCGATCTCTAGCGCGTTGCTATAGCTACTTAGCTTAGTTCTTCGTTCGTCTTCGCATAATAAAAAATAGTTGCAGTACGTGCAAACAAAAATTCTCCCTCAAAATAAAAAGAAACATTAAAATCATGCATGACCTAAATACAAAAGTCGTCCACATGTCTGATTTGAAATTTCTGCACAATATCATTGTGACGGTACTAATCGTACATTAATTGTCTTTTCTCGGTCTTCTTATGCTACGCTTACGGCCTGCGAACAGACTTGAAGGTACATTCTTGCCCGTCGAACGTATGCGCCAGGAATTCGCACAACTCTATAAACGATTGGAGACATTAAACTCACCGGTTGTATTCTCACACAATGACTTGCTATTGGGCAATATTGTCTATACTCAAGACTTGCAGAAAGTTACATTTATCGACTACGAATATGCTGACTATAATTATCAAGCATTCGATATAGGAAATCATTTTGCCGAATTTGCTGGCGTTGACACCGTCGATTATAATCGTTATCCGAATCGTGAATTTCAGTTGAAATGGTTGCGTGTTTATCTGGAAAATTATTTACTAAAAACCGATATAACAGTTGACGAAATTGAATGTCTGTATGTGCAAGTTAATCAATTTGCGTTGGCAGCTCATTTCTTCTGGACAATTTGGTCCTTAGTGCAGGCAGAATATTCCACAATTGATTTCGATTATGCTGAGTAAGTTCAAATGTTATGAAATACATACAAAAAGTCTAAATAAGATTTATTTTACTTTATTTTACATAGATATGCGTTCCTGCGTTACCAAGAGTATTTGGCTAAAAAGGATGAATTTCTTGCTTTAAACTATCAAAACTAACTAACTAAGTTATTTATAGCTCAGAGATAAATATGTTTACAAAGAGAAACTACGCCAAAGTGTTTAAATACTTTAGAAGATATCTTCATTCTTCTTAGCATTTCTCATAAAGGATAAGGAACGGTGCTGCGAACTTATTGCTTTTTTTTTTTATTTTTTTAAAACATATCTCTGTTTTTTTTTTTTTTTTTTTCTACTAATTTTTAAGCATATATATATATATATTTTTTATCCACATTTTATATCATTGTTACAGGTTTTATTTACTAACTATCATAGAATCAACAGCATTCCTTTAAATGATTTATATTACGGATTTAAATATTTACATAGAATGAGTTCGTTGTTGTGAAAAATTATGTCAATTCAAAAATAAAAAATTATTTTCTTATATTTTCGCGCATTCATTTTCTTTTATCATATTTTTTTTTTTTTTTTTTTAATTAAGTGAAATATATTTTGAAATCGAATTGTTTTGGGCATTATGTTTTATAAATATTTAAAAAAAAACATATATATACGATCGGTTTGTTTGCTTTAGTAAGGGAGAATTTCGATGATATTTATAGAAAACGTAGACTAAAACCTTATACATAATAAAGAACTTCTAGATTAACTCTTCTCCTCTCTCCTGTCACAATTTTCTATATAAAATTTTTTATGTATAAGTTTTCATGTTTTCAATTTTAAATACCTAATGAGTTAAGTTAAAGAAATCCAATTATACAAATTAGACTAAATTGTGTTTACATTGGGATCGAATGTCTTTCAAACTTATCTGTTTCAGTACCGTAATTACGTTCTTCTTACTAAGTCTAAAGTTTATCTTCTTTTTTTTTTAAAGTTCTATTTTCAGAGTTTTTATACATACGTATGCGTAACTGTATTTGTAACATGTTGTAAACTAGTTAGAAATATCCGTTATAAATAAAATTAACACAAAAGTAACAAATAAAATACTTTATTATTTATTGTTCTTTATATATCGAATAAATAATAACAAAGTGTCGTTACTAACATTAAGCGCCGTTAGCAAAACTTTAACGGCGGCGGCATATTTTGCCCTTAAAGGAAAAGTATCGGAAACCGCCCAAAAGGGGTATTTAAGTGCTAACAAAAGTATAGAAGAGAGGAGGAGACAAGAGTATTCTATTGCTCTACTGAAGATTGTATCGTTTCCGAAGTTTTGGAAGCAGTCCCTTACTGGGATTTTTCCGTTTTCTTTTTCACCGTTATATCTTGCTGTTGCGTCGGCTGTTGACGCAAATGAAAATCCGCTTGATCGCCTGTGACACACGAAGCACTAAATAGTCAGAAATTCAAAGGTCGGAGCGAGAGTTTATTTTAATGTTAAACTTAACAGAGATTCAATTTATCTTTGCTTAGCGTGACAAACTGACGATCGATAGTCTGCTATCGTTATATAAATATTTGATAAAATCTTTCCATTTTTTAGCTGACTCTACGATATTACTAACTATTAAGGACGACTTTGGGTGTGAACTAAAAATGGATAGGAGTATGAATTCAATTTTTTGTATCGCTTTTTCAAAATACGAGTAGGAGTTGTCACTCCAACGTAACGAACTTGATTTAGGACATCACTCCAATAAAATATATGAGTGGAATACGAGATTTGTGTTTTTTTCTTCATTTACTTTTTCGATCTGGTATCCAATCGTGTATTTCGGTTGACGATTTTAACAAGTGGTAAACGCGAATAATTATTATGTGAAAAACTATATTTCTGAAGCAATATTTCATCGTGTATAAGAAAACCTACATTTACCCAAGCGATGAGCACATTAAGGATTAATCCTCTTCAAGCATTTAAAAGATTCTTATAAAGTGAATGGGAATAGAAAGAATACATAATAAAGATATATATACCTGTGACATTCTACTTAAAACGTATCCATAATGTTTAAATAGTCCGTCCCATCTGCACTACAGCTAAATCGGCACTTTTCATAGACCAAATCTGTTTCACACTTCAACTGGAACATGGCGAACCCGAACGCTTTAAAAATAACAAAGCTTTCGACGGCCAACGCATGGCTCGATTACACTCATTGAATTATTAGCTACACTAAAGCTATCTCGCAGACAGTCGGACGATATATCGATCGGAATGTTATCATATGTTCCCTGTTTGAGCCAACACTCTAAAGCTCAAACCATAACATTCGAGCGTCTACTTCGTACTCGTTGACAAGAAGATGACGAGGCAATTTCAGGACTTTGCGAGCTTTTAAGTGTGGTTTTTCATTAAATCCCCATCAACTTTCTCAGGTATCATAGTCACTTTAAAATGTCGCAGGGAACTCGGAGTGTATGAAAGAAATCTATTGGCGGCCAGGAACGCTGTTACGCGTTAGCTGAAATAAAATCAGATCCATCACCGAATTGTAGCGCTCGACTAAAAGATGATAGTCTCTTCGTGTGAATGGTGACAATAAAAGGCTCATCGCATCGGATTTTGTATATGAAGAAGAAGCGTTCTTACTGAACGTAATTTTTCTACGCATGTATCCCCTTGTGCCACCCAAATTTGTTTCCGACTGTTACAAAGTGTTACGCACGCAACATGACTATCAAACAGTTCGGAATTTGTTAATATGGGAATTTGCCAATTGAAAGGACCCAAGTCAAGTTTTTTTTTTAAATTTTAAAAAAATGAATAAATTGTTCTAAGATGCATTGTTATCATTATGCAATCGGCCCTGTAATGCGATCTGAAATAAATATCTGAAGCATTTTATTTAAACGCTTGCATTCATATTAAACCATGAAAAGGAATTTTAAAAAAATGCCTCTAGCCCTTCCATTGTCATGAGCACGAATATGTACAAGGATTCTGAGATTGAGCTGACAATTAATCAAGAGTGTACCATGTTGAGGAAATCAATTTATTTATTTATTTTATTAACATTGCAGACAAATTAAGTTTTGTACAATGGCGAAAAAGTGGTAACAACCGTCAAAGGTCATGGGCTCACCTAAAGCAACAGTTGTGTTGTATTTCATATACCTATGTACACATGTGCTAAAAGTATAAATATGTTGAACAAAGGTTTGAATGTTAGTTGTGTTGAGTATATGGTAACTTATAGAAGGTGTCAGAGATTAGGCTAAATTTCGAATGTTGGATTAGATAGTTTAAGTACATTATTTTTGCTTAGCGGTCGAAGAAGATGTGTAACTCATTCTTCTCCAAAGCGAGCATATCTTTTTGACAGTAACAGTGCATTAGTGCAGTCATCGACTTACAATTGATGGTATTGCCGTCCTCTCACCCTTCCTAATAAATGATTGTGGGTAAGATGCGTATTTCCTAATGGGTGTCTTGTGAAAGGCTTCAAATTTCTAATATTTATATCTTTACGATAGATCGCTTTACTCTCCAAAAGATTAATTTCTTGATTAGGTATCTGGCATCTGTACAACAGCAGAGGCAGGTAGGAAATATCAATAGTGGTGACCTACGCACGGGCTTCTTTAGCTGTGAGGTCTGCCAGGCTATTACCGGAAGATATCCGACATCTCGAATTAAGTTTTCTCGGATTTATAACAATGTAGGCGTGCCATTGCTAAGGCATGGCTAAGAATGGCATTAAAGACTCCTAGGCTGTCGGTGCATACGCTATGAAGCGAAATTTATTCCATGATAAACCAATTAAATCGCGAACTGTTTGACAAATATCTGCTACTTTTGGATTACATTATTAACCACGTGAATATGGAATATATGCAAACAATGAATGTAAGCTCAATCCTTTTATTAATGACAATAATTATTTTGAAAATGTGAATCACATTAAAATTTTTATCAATGACAAAACATCTTTAACATCTCTAGACAAGATTATAGTGGAACTGTGGAAAAACATCTTTAAATATTTGGTATTTGCAAAAATTTCGATCGACTTGTGCAGGTGTAAATGGTAAAGAACGGGCGTACTCGATGGTCTTGACTATCCTCTACATAAAATAACAGTTATTCAGGGTACGCCGCCGACGCTAACCATCGACATCTCAAAACTTTCCGCAATAAATGCCTTTTTCAAGTGAAAAAGTGATCAAAACTTTTGCAAATATCTAATATATTACATACAGAGGATATAAATATAAATAAGCTTAGCATGGCTCAGTTCAACTAATCGAAAATGTTTGCATTTCATAGGGCAATAAGACACGCACAATGAACTTTTGGCGATATTGCTGCTCGGTCATTCGTCCCAACAGTGACTTTTATGTAAAATAGATCGTTTTCATAAAATTTATATAAATTAAAAAAAAATAAAAAAAAAACTCAAGTCGCCATCATTTTAGTACCATAGCTGTACTTGCACTCAATTTACTTTCTCGTCATTTGAAGGAGTCATGGAAGTTTTTACACAACTGCAGAATATATATATGTAATAATAGGATTTATTTGTAGTTATATATATATATATATATATATATATGTATATATATACGTGTAAGTAGGTATAAGTATATATTTTTATTTTACATATAAATTGTATACAAATGAATATAATTAATATTAAATTATTTCCTTATATTTTCTGAAAAATTGATTTCATTTTAATTTTTTTTTTAAATTACTTTTTAATATTTTTAAAAGTAATGCAAAATCAAAGAGTTTTTAAGAAGAAAAACAAAGTCGCACATGTAGTAAAACATTGCACAAATATCACAACACGATGATGCCTCTTTTTGTTTCTTGAAACTATTCAGGGGAAATTTCGATCCTAATGAAAAATGAAAATTTTTCCATTTAATTTCTTCTTTTCTCTTTTTTTTTGTTTTTTTTACACAATTTTTGTTAAGTGGTGGTGTAATGGGAGAGTTTAAAAAAAAAAAAGAAAAAGAGAAACATTTAGACAAGTATGTAGTAGGGTGGGGTTTTCGAATATTACATCGATATATCGAATTATTAAATTCATTCTTTTCTTTCTTTTTTTTT
Source organism: Glossina pallidipes (assembly GCA_000688715.1). Lineage (NCBI taxonomy): Eukaryota > Metazoa > Arthropoda > Insecta > Diptera > Glossinidae > Glossina > Glossina pallidipes. The sequence goes on from KK499767.1 coordinate 3,642,084, forward strand.
GTTTTTTTTTTCTTCCCTTATCATATTTTTGTATATATAATAATAATTTCGTCCGTCCGTCAATCGATGTGATTCATTTAAGGTTTCTTCTTAAAATACCTTAAAGTAGAGATTACAAATTTTTAAAATTTTTGCAATTTTATATTTTAATACTTCCACTCATTTTTTACAATATATTAAAGTTTAATTTCATTTACTTAAATTTTGCTTTCGGTTTTTTTTTTTTTTCAAAATAGTGTTTTTCTATATTTTTCTTTATTTATTTTTTTTTTCTTTTGCAATTTTGAAAGCGTCTATAATGCAACTTCTATCGAGCTAATGTAATTTATTAAAAGATTCATTTGCATTCATATTTTTTTTTTTTTTTTTTTGTAAACCAATATTGTTTGTTAGCTTACGAGTGTTTTTAAAATTTTTCTAATATAAGCAGTATCGCCACTTGTTTGCACAAAGCATTCAATAAGTAATACATAATCTTAGCTATTATGTGCTGAGTGTTACAACTACTTATTGTTCACATTGGAATATGACTCACAGGTCTTTTCTAAATGAGTTTAAAACATTACAAAACGAAAAAAAAAAAAAAAGCTACTGCGTTAGCCTTTCCAAACCGAGTTTTCTCGTACATTAAGTCATTCTCAATCTCTTCAGCGGCCACTTTGGCCAATTATTGTTGATGACCTTCAGTAGCTTCGGTATCTAGTAAAGTTTGCTTACTTTCTCCGTTCATAGCGATTTCAGTTTGATTTTGACCATTTATTTCAAAATTTTCAACTTGATGTTTATTCAGTATTTGTAAGAAATAATCACCGAATACTGAATGATTATAAGCGATAACACGTCTCAAAGCTTTGGCATAGGATTCCAGTTCTTCTTTAAAATCTGCGAAACCTGGTGGTGGTGGCGGAGCTCCCGTCTTAAGGCGTAACATCAAGCGAAAATAAGTTTGCAAACGTTTCCCTAAAAGCATATTTATATTTATATTTATATATATATATCTATATCTATACATATGTATATTCGGCTTGACCTAAATCCTTTTATATTCACCACTTTTTATTTACTTTTTACATTGAATGCTGCAAAAATGTAATAAATTTACTAAATTGGATGGATAGGTTTTACTGGCAGTGCATCGTGTGTGCGAACACGACAATACACAAATCATTAAAGTTAAGTTATTGCAAAAACGTAATAAACTCTATAGGTACTCTTCAGGACTAACACAGACTAATATAATACGGCTTAGCTAACCGATACGTCGATGGAAAGTGTTGTGGAAAGATTGAAATGTAAGTTTGTATTTAACACTCTACCGTACCAAACAGACAAAAAAGTACAAAAAGTGAAAAGCAATCTCCTCTAGACCTCTGGAATAATTTATTGTTTTCATGTCAAAAACTGTAGGAGAATATTACAAAATGTCACTTAACTTTTGAAAGGATAGCGTTATTGAAAATCCAAGTTCGCAAAGTGTCGTCAATTATAGAAAAAAACCCTACGTTTATTTGATTCATAGGACAATCGATACGTGTTTCTATGCGTAAATAAGCACTTGCCTTTTTGTGATGAATATGAAAGGTCTGTGTGTATGTATTATTTCGACAATGCACTTACACATTAATTGTCGTACCGGTGCATCCTTATTAGCGATTTGCATGATCTGAGCTTTAAGCATATTCTCGGATGCTTCATCCATTATGGCTTGCTCTTCTTTTTGCAAATACTGATTAATATTAATTTTAATTTGCTCCCATATATTTTCCATTACGATGGTCACATCCCTAAAAGATTATTAGAAAATTTAGCAAAAATTTAGTTTTATAACGTGAAATATGGGATATAAACAAATTTGAATAAGCATTTACTTTTCATCATTCATATTCTGTAAGAGAATTTCAAATTGTTTACTTAATTCGATGCGATTATAAGGGCGCTGCGATATTATAGGTACCGCTGAACTAATAGAAATTAAAGAAGCACAAATGCATAGTCGTTTAGCACGTAAACCAAGTTTTAGGATGCGGTCTTTATCGATTGATAAAATTTCAGGAAATTCCACATTATCTGGCCAGTCCATTAATTCCATATACGCATTGGAAATGGTTTGATCGGCAGTGCTGGCTACATTATTGGCATCGCGTGTACGATTACGATTAAGCCAATTTTCGGTGGCAGGGAAGCCAACTACAAATGTAAATTGTGTAAAAATTATTTTAATTAAATTATTAAAATATGCAAACAACTTATATTAAATAATTTTCTCGAATTTAATAATTATTTATTTGTAATATACAAGAAAAATAATGCTAAGCTCAAGCTTAATTTTTTCGAATCACTTGAACAAGTTCTCGCTAATATCACGCCAAGAATTCTCTTTCTTATCGTTTAACCTGCATGAGTAGTGCGAAAGACGCTTAAAAGATCCACAATGCGTTCAATAAATTCAAATATATCCAAGTATGTAAGTAAAAGATGTCAATAACGTCTTCCATAAAGTAAATCATCATCGAGACGCATTAAAGCCCAAAAGCCCTGATTCGAAAGCAACCTCTTTGTACATACATTACAATCGTCATTACTGCACTTCTTAGTCATAAATGATTTAGCTTTCGTCATATAAGATTTCAATATCTTAACGCACATATATATACAATAATTTTAAATATTTTTACACCTTTTTTACGGATTTATATTTTCTTAAATGTTAATATATCAGGCGTATCTCTCACAGAAGTAAATCAACAATCACTTTATAAAAAGTGGATTCGATTATTGCACATTTCCCGATCTAATTATTACATTTTTCTCACGTATACTATTGCTTTCATTGCCAACAACAAATAGTGTCTTGAAAAAAGAATATTATTATTTGAATGTAAGTAAAGATTCAATTATATATCTATTACGCGCTTGCAAAAATTGTGATCAGCGACTTCTATAGGTAAAAGATAGGTAAGGAAATGGGAAATACCAGTGTACATAACGGTTGAAAATTCGATGGTTCTGGCGTTCCTCTACATAAAATAACAGTTTTCCACTTAATATCATTGATTTGTTTAGCGTACGCCGACGCTAATCATGCAGCGCTCCAAATTCTTCTTCTTCCGAATATATTGCTTTTATCGTGTATTTGAAGAAATCTGCTGCCGAAGCTTATCGAACACGTTCGGAGGCTTGTGGTGGTGCTGCTTCATCATATCCCAATTGCCTCCTTTGGGCTCAACGGTTTCAAAGTGGCGACACGAATTAACTGAAAATGTCATTTTCTCGACACTGGTTACAAGAGTTGTCCAGGATACTTTGTTCCAACTGCAATGGGAAGTTCTACCATACCCCGACATGATGCATGCTGATTACCACTTGTAGAGATAGATGCAGCATGGCTTGGCTGGCAGGCAGGACCAGAAATGCGAAAATGGGTCGGTGGGTTGATCGCTGCTTAACCTATACAAGTTCTTTCGACATGATATCGCCACGTTGCCAAAAATATTGTAAAATGATATAGAAAACGATTTTGATTACTTAATATGTGTTGTACCAATTTTCTACAATGAAGGCCTTTTTCGAATGAAAAAGTGATCAACATTTTTGCAAACACCTAATACATGTACATAGAACTAGTGAAAAGATTATAGTGAGCCACGGCTTACTTTTATATATTATACCACACTTCGCTTAATAAAGTTTTCAGAAAGCATCTTTTCAAAATGAGACGAAATAATGGGATTTTCAATTTTTATGAGAATCTTCCAAGTTGAACACAACAACACAAATCGGATAGATCGGTGTGAAAAGCGATTCTGCATCGGTCGGTATTGTAAACAGCAAATCTATCTAAAGTCCTTCTTCCCTTCCGCAACGCGTCTACAGTATAAAAATATTGTAGAAAAGGGGTAATACGTCACCTAAGATACTCTCCACGAAACGCACTGAAAATTATTGGAAACAGAAATTTTTTTTATCTTTTTTTTTTTCTAGGAGATTTTTCATTCGATTTTCATTTGAGAATTTCCTTTCCTTTAACTTAAATAATGGGAGATAGTCAATACCAGTTATGTAACTAAACCGGACTATTGGGTTTAAAAAGAAATGAAATATAAAATAATTTCTGGATATTACAGATAATATTTGGTTTGGTCGATTTTGAATTAACTCTTTTGTGTAAATCAATCTTAGAAAATATTTCCAAGAAATAAAATCCATATATTTGGAAAAGAGAAAATAATTTAAAAAAAAAGCTTTTCTTTTTTTTTTACTTACATTTGTAGTATTCTAAGTATTCGTTGAATTTTTGCTTTTCATACTCAACTGAGTTAGCCATAATATCATTACGAGAAAAGTCCAATAGAAAATTGGCCATATCCAGTTTCATAAGGGTCATCGTTTCTAAGATGCCTTTGAATGTGTCCACGACATTTTTAATTTTAGTTAAATTCTGTATGATTTCATCACGAGCCGGCGCACACGATTTTGCCATAATTTGTATGACAAAATCGGCATATGATCTAAAATCTAAGACACCTTTTTCGGCTTGTTGTCTTATAATGGTCTCATCGAGCACCTCATTTATGTGGTCTAAGGTACGTTTATTAGTTGGCGAGAGAATCTGAGGGAAACATTCTTTAATATCACCGAGTAATTGTATGGCATGATCATAACATGGCGGCGTTTGATTTAATTCTTCGCGTAAACAGTCCCAAAATGCTTTATGCAAAATATCTTTTATGCGCCTTTCCAAGCTAAAAAATTTATATAAAAAGTATGATTTATATAAAAATTTTGATTCAGAATAAAAAAAAAAAAAAAAAAAAAAAGAAGAGACAATTTACCTATTTTCTGGCGGCTCATAAGGTTGCAACTTGAATTCAGGATTCAAAGCAATCTCGTGAGCCAATTCCATGTTTTGTATGTTTTTGAAAACGTTAGCAAGTTCGTTTAAAGTTAAAACTTTCGGTGGACTACCATCCATGCTGGGTAAAACAAAACGCGTCATTCTATAGGGGTAGGATTACACATATAATTATTATAGATACTCCCGCACTTTTACCCGCGTAATGTAAACAAATAACGTATTTACTTGTCTGAACTTTCGCTATCCGTGCGGCAACGCAAATTGGATGTTTGCAGTGAAGTACCCAAGAGAGCATCAGTACCACCTGTTTCAGTACCATTCGTTTCACTATGACAGCCGTCAGTACCGTTAGTATCCATTCTAAAATTTAAGAAATACATACAATTACAATTTCTCCATTAATTGCGAAAAGTCAAACCTATCTCCTTAAAATATGGAGCCGAACAGCATATAGAATCAATCAATATTTAAACTGCTTTAGGTTTTAAAAAATCGAAAAGTATTTTGCAAGTTAATGTGAATAGGAGACGAAAGAAAAATAATGAACTAACGCAACACAACACAACACACACACACACACACACACACACATAAAACGCGTAAAGAGCAATAAATGAATTGAAACTCTATTAACCAATCGATGCCACCACCACCACCACCAACAATACCTTCAAAATCTCATACAATGACCTTGAAACTGAGTCAGCTGGCATTTTCTTTCCATTTTACGTCGTTTGTTTTTATTGCGTTTTCCGTTTGCAAAAATGAAATTGCACATAACAAAACAACTCCGTTACATATGCAAGTGTTTCAATTTCTAACAAAGGAATCAAGTTTACTACTAAGTTGTTTTGCCCAAATGCGTTTAACAAATAAAACACAAAGAAAAAAGAAAAAAGCTAGTCTTTGTTTTATAGCAACGTTTTTGAGCAGGAACTATTTCGAGCAAAATGGATGTATCATATAGATGGGCGTGGCGTATGCAGGATCAAATAGTTTCATTATAAGAAAAAACAATTTAAAAAAACAAAAACAAAATAAGGAAAAACAATCGAGGAATTAAAATTTAAAATTTACGGTACATATGGAACCTAAGCGCGATGTCGACGACTTCACAAATTCATATAACGAACAAAATTTATGTGGTTCACAATACAGTGGCCAGTACTCCGTTTACGATATTTCGAAAAGTAACAAAATTCCGACATAGGTATTTTTATGGCTCCATGATGGATACGGGATAACACTTACTTATATCCTATGAAATGGTGATGTTAAAAGCGTGATATCGATTTTATTTACAATCGCCTTATTTCACTCGGTAAGTAAGCAAGTAAGCCAAGGTAATGATTGATACTGAAGGTACCCTTGTTACCTATTACGGGGCTACCTGTCAGTCGGTGGTTGTTGCAGCATTACCAAGCAAAAGTGAGAAACTCGGCGGGGGCCAAGTCTCTCACACCAGCCGCTATACTTTTCGAATTCTACTCTCTTCTAGGTTCTTTTATTTGATACCCATATCGATGGTATTATTAAGAAAATAATAATCCACCAGGTCGCGATGAATTAATCCATTTTCAGGTAGTTAATATATCTTCATTTCAGGAATGTGCAAAATAATTTTAGACATTCTGTCTTGTTTGCCTTATGATAAATACCTACGACTGAAGGATAGGGATATACTCATTTTGTTGTATGTAACACCCAAAAGGAAGCTTTAGAGACTCTACAAAATATATGCCATGTCTGTCCATCCGTGTGATGTTTGTTATTGGCATTCTCCTGGTCGCCAAAATAAAGATATCGACTCTAAATTTGGTAGAGAAATTGGAAGTTTTTGCACGCAGGTTGGTATTGAAAATGAGCCAAATTGGTCGGATGAGAAGCCTGCAGTGGAGCATAAATTGAACGCAACTCCGTTTTTCTTAACAAAAATGGCTAGGTTTTAGCTCGCTACTTAGAAATTGTAAAAGTTAGAAAGCTGATAGTTGTCACCTTCAATTTACGAAACACTCTACTCTTTAAGTGCAAAAAGGGAAAAAACCGGCCATGCCCACACAAACATACAAGTGATTTAATTATATTTTTTTCACTTTTTTTATGTTTCACGCTTATTTATCACAAGACAACAAGACAGAAAGTTTAAAATTATTTTGTTCATTCCTCAAATAAAGATGTATTATCTGCCTAAAAATGGGTTAATTCACCGCGACTTGGTGGATTATTTTTTTCTTAATAGTACCATCGATATGGGTATCAAATAAAAGAACTTTGCGATTAGAATACGAAAAGCATAGCGACGGGTATGAGAGACACGGCCAATGCCGAATATATATATAACTTTCTTACTTGTTTTTCTTTTAACTAGAAAATCATCTCTAAGAGGAAAAATTATTTTGTGTGTAAGGAATGGAAACAAGAAAGAAAAAAAAAAAAAACAAAAATACGAGTGGGCCGGTATAAATCGCTTGCTTGTCTTTAAAAATAAAATAATCCACCAAGAATTTAATAATATACAATATATTATATATATTTACATCAGTTGTATTAAAAATTATAGGACAAGCACACGGATTTGCGATATGATGGTATCGTATTACACTACTACTACATAACATATATTTGTGACACCATGGTTATAGCAATGAAACCGTTATTGAAGCTCTGTGTTTATCGATATTAGTCGAGTTGGTTGAAGAGTAACATGGGATAGCTAAACGTATGGAAAAAATATCTTACAAATCAGTTTCGAGATATTTCATCTTTTAGCATATACTTTACATAAATGAAGCAAACAAAGCTAATGAAATACTTTGTTTTTTGCGTTTTTTTTGGAGAAAATATTTTTTTTTTGCTTCAAAGTAAAATTAATCCTTTAAAGGACGAGGCTACCATATCTTTTCTACAGCTACATACTCATTCTGACGGGTTTAAAAAAAAAAAGCCCATACAAGTAAAATCCTATCAGAATGAGAAAAAATGGATAAAATAATTACGATTTTCTCGTCGGGTCTCAGTTGAGACCTGTGGTCAAAATTTATTACATTCATACATATGTGTTTATTGCAGATGTATCAAGTTCTTTATTGGTATGAGCAGACGCTGTAGATGATAATTTCCAAATTCGTGGAAGCAGGTTATACCCATTACACATACTCATATATTCCGATTCAAATTTAAGAAACCCTGCCCGCCTATCTCTACAATAAAGCCGTTGTTAATACAATTATTAAAGTTGCATGAATTTGCGATTCAGAGATTGTAAACATAAAATACCTTCGAACCGGTTTCGCAGTTCAAATTTATATAGAGGCGATATTGTTATAAAATCCAATATAAATCTTCAAATTAAAAAAAAAAAAAAACTCTTTAAAGTAATGGGCATTCAACTGACTCAGCAACAACAACTAATGAATGATTGAAAAAAGTGAAAAAATCATGGAATTGCGCATTGATATAAACATAAAAAAACAAAGTATATTGACGGTTATGTATCTCTGCTCACCGAAGTTTCGACACAACAAAATACTTTGCGAGATTGTATGACAAGGACGCACAAGTGCTTTTTTGTAATCACGACAACACCGAATTTTGAGCCCACTTTATTCAAATTTTGATATGTCTTTTGAATTGTAATAACCAGTTGCTATTATTTTATATACAAAAATTTCCTTAGTGCATTACTCTCTATGACTAATTTAAGATTATACAAAGGAAACGTTACAAAAGAGAAGAGTACGCTTAATACAATCTTTGTTTTCTCACGGGCATAGTATAAAAAGTGAAAAATAGCAAACATACAAATCACTGCCAAAGTATATTGTAAAAATTTTTATTGAGCGTTAGCGCAATCTCTCCTAAGTAGCTTAGTGGAACAATTATTTATAAATTATAACACCGAAAACTTACCAAATGTTTAAAAGTGAACTACCTAATCGATCAAAATGTTTTTAATACCATCAACGTACTGGCACCAGTGTTGAGAGCTGTACAAGACCGTCAATTACATTGAGCACTTTAATTTTGCAATTGGAAAGAAATCTGCCGTCATATGCGTTTTGAGGAAAACTCGTTAGCACCGTTCAAAATGATTTTTTTAAATAAATTTTTAACATTACTGATTTTTATTACTTATGATTCAATGGATTTTTTTTTTTTTGCTTTATCAAACGCACAAAATGCCCCCTTTTTTCCAAAAAATTAAGTCTATAAACTTCGAGAAATTAAACTAGAATACGTGTTTATATATATATTGTTATTATACAAAAACACAGGCTAGCCAAATGTTGATTTTGTTAGGAAAAAAGGTAAAATTGGGAATGACGGGTAAAATGTTAATTTTATTTGCCAGCTATAGTAGAGGCATCCCTATCAGAATACTTTTTTGTTACGAAAAAATCCAAATTGGGAATGACAGGTACAATGTTAGTTAGTTTTATTTGCCAGGTATAACAGAGGCATTCCTATTGGAATACTTTTTTGCTACAGCAGCTGATAAAAAATTAACATTATGCAAGATATGACTATAATAATAATGAGAATTGCTGGACGCAATATCTATAGTTGCACCGTATAACGAATGTCAAAACGTAATTTGATTGCGTTTGTTTACGATTGCAGTTATATCTCGAACTGTGTTATTCCAGTAATGCAAATATTTAGGAAAATTGAAATTTATGTATCATGCACGTTCGTGTAAACAAATTCTAATCCTACGGTCATCTATTCAAATGATACGATTTCGCTACAACAATGCAATAGAAGCTATTTGCAAAGCAAATGCAGTTATTTTATTCAACGCTAAAGAAATTATACTTGGCTTTGACCGATTTTCGAGTCTGTGGTTTTTGAGCATTTAGACCTCCTGGTATATAGATCTGTATCTTAGCTTTCTTGAAGTTTTAAGAAAGTTTCCAATCATTTGAGTGCAATGATGAGAGATAGCGAGACTTACGTTATGAGTAAAATTTAAAAAAAAAGAACCGTTATTTCTGTAATTTATTCATCCTCTTGTTAAAATAAATCGATTACCTCTTGTCTGCGTTGAAAGTTACTTTTAGTTTTAAGAAAGTTATTAGGATTTTAAGTGTATGTCTGTAAGTGTTGCTGAAAAATATATTAAGATAATCAGCAGTGTAGTAAAAACAAAATTTTCATTGTACGAGAGGCCATGAACCCTTTCGTTACATATAAGTTCGGACCTTAAGCTGGTGTAGAGGTAGCTCGGGGTAAAACGGGTAATAACCCGCAATCTGAGGAGAATCCGTGTTGTTGTCATATCCTTTTTTAACATAATTTAGCGATCGAAAAAAATCTTTGAAATCTTCTGTCATAACTGGCACCCTTTGGCAGGTGGGCAAAATAAAATAACGATGATGGGCAAATGCAGTTAATTTACGTGAAAGTGTTTCGAGTTTGACGACTTCCTGCTGCTTTATCTTTTCTTATAAGCTAGTTTCGTGTATTCTATATCTTATTATTTATAAGCAAAGGGTAAGGATTTAATGATTAATATTATTGGACAGCTGACAAAACGAACTCAATTTAATCTCCATCTCTTCAATCAATTGTATTTGTGCAAACATTCGCAATAAAGCTAAGGAAGGGATCTTCGTTTATATTTACATGCGATTCTAATTAAAAAGTTTACGAAACGGGTTAAAAAGATCTTATCGATAACATTTATTCTTATAATAATTGCGGTCTTACGCATATCTAACTTTCTAAAAATATGTAGTAATCCTTTGTTTAACCAACAGTTTCGGGGGCGATAATAAGGAGATCCTTTGAAGAAAACTCACTGCGTCATCATCTACATAAATAATCAGTTACATCTCTTATATTCGAATAGAATTTTAAATGTTAGTTAATCTTCATATTTCTGTTATTTAAATTCAACTAAATATTTGCATCATTATTTCTTCAAGTTTTTATTTATTTTTTAAAATTCTGTTGTTATCATATCATATGTGATATTATTCTATATTATATTAACTCTACTCGTGTTACTGCTGCGTCTGATTAATGAAGAAATTGAACACTATGATGATGGACTGACCGAATTTATTCAATACGACGAGCTGAAATAATAGAAATTGTTTGATTTCAGTAAAATTGAAAAGCAATCGAAAGTTAACGCAAGGAAGAACAAATTAGTCAAAAATTATTAAATAAATCAAATAAAAATAAGAACGTTCAACAACAAGAATCATAGTATATATGGTTGGGTATCGGAATAAATGCGGTAACGCTGTTATTTTAGTTAATAATCAATCAATGTTAAAAGGAAACTTGAATGGCATTTGTATATAACTTACAAAACTGTACGGTTGGAAAAGTGCTTTAACTTAGTTTTCTTAACATATACATAAATTAAAGTTTTTCACTTTTCATCTGCAAGAATTGATTTAGAAAGATATAAAATATTTAATATTTTTAAAAAGGCAAGAAAATAATAAGTAAAATTAAAACTACGTTTTAAATGTCTCATGGAAATTATCCATTAAACGACTGAGAGAGTAGTGTACATAAAATTATTCCTGGCAACCTATATATGATCTAAATAGTTTCGTTCACATTGTTTATAATGCTGATTGTAGTAAGCAGTATGTATAGTTTTAATGAAATGGATTGAGATTTACTAAGAGAGGTATTTGGTTGTGTGCACTGCATTTCTGGATTTTACCATAAGTATATTCTTATCTAACTTTGACGAATTGCTAATCATGTGCACGTAGCGTCCGTATTTTCGTCCTTGTACTTACGGGCAGGTTTACCATTTAGCCATGGTGTGAATTTCACATGGCTTTCATTGCGTTTGGCAGCGTCAACTCGCAAGTCCGATTTTAATGCTTGACGCACAACACGAGCGCAAATGTTGGAATATTGGATGTAACTGCAGTATACATATCCATAGAAAGAAGTATGAAATATAAGTTACGTAACAAATTTCTTTCAAAAAATTGCAGGCTTTCAATTCCTACGAGATATACTTACGTTAGACCAGCAGCTCTCCAGGCATTCGACATTTTGCTAAGCTTTTTCTCTTATTTAATTTAATAAAAAATTAATAATATGACGAAACTTGCAAAGTTACTAACTTCTTGCTCAACTCGTATGTGTGCAATCGGCAAACTGTCAAATAAAAATTCTTACAAATAAGAGACAATGATGCCACAGTGTGTAATACTGTGAAATTTACTGTAAATTGCAATGATACGCATTATCTACATTAATTTGTATAAATTTATCTTTTCAGCAATTTTGTCGATGAAAATTATTAAATACAATAATGCGTTATTCTATTTTTTCGACTACCAAGTCCGAAGTGGTCAACACAATGATATGCTGCGTTACCATATTACTTTGCTGAAGTTCCATTCCGAAAATTGAAATAATACCTCATTATACTTAAGCGCTATAAACGTTGTTATGAAAATTTCGAATGTTTCATAAATGATCTTAGGCGATCTTTTCGTTTTCGGAGGTAAACACAATCAGCAGCCGCGCTATCATTTTACAGGCAAATGTAAACAAAAACATATGGTTTTAGAAACAAAAATCAATGTAAACATAAACGACAAATTCGTGAAAAATTACAATAAGAAAGTTAATATAAAGGTAAACATGCTTGTCTATTGATTAGTGATAAAGAAGATTGATTAGACATATGTAGACGTATACAATCGATATATATTTGTATATTAATTGATTCATAACTTAAAAATTACCATTTATTGATGAATATATTTCAGCCTTAAAATAAATGCTTTTTATTGCATGCTTTTCATTGCTTATAAATAATGCATGGTATAAATCAAGATTTCAAATCGCATGATATAGAGAAAATGTACATTAAGGTAAGATAGACGTAAATTGAATAAATAATTTCTAAATTTAAAATAAATTGCCTTCACTTCTTTTTGTGCATTATTTTCTATTTGCTTTATGCATGCAAAACTATATGAACTATTAGTTCGCATTACGTTTTGTAAAAACTTTTTTTATGTCGTTGCTATCTCGAACATCCTCTTTCAATGAACATAGGCTTTTTCACATACCTAAAGACTACTTGGTATATGAACGATGATGAAAGTTATTTGTGTGCATACATAAAAGATGTGATCTGTCTCTTGTCCATAAGACAGTTATGCTCAAGTTCGGACAAGCATCGACCGGAAGGAGAAATTTAAAATTAATATGAAATTGTGGCAGAGTTTTACTGACTCTTGATTGATAATATCTTAGCAATTAAAAAATTATAGTGAATATGTAGCAATTAATAATTTATTCAAAATTAAACACAATCTTCGATCTCTTTGTACAAGCAATTAAATCATTTTATGATTATTTTGTGGTAAAACATGCAATGTTGTAACAAAGTTTTCATATAAATTGGCCAGAATTTTTGAAAACTTTGTAGTTAGGAAATCAAAAGCGCATAGAAAATAAAGGACGAGATGAAGTCGTTTTTACAACTAGCAATCATACTGGGCATAGTTTATTGTGCAATAGTAGGCTGAATAAATTGCTTGATGTTTGAAAATGGATTTCAAATGCTTTTGATTTTATTTGGATAGGGCGTCGATTATGTGATCACTGGACGTGATATGGAGTTTTTTAAACGTTGCGAAAAGGAAGATGATGAAGGAAACATTGCTCTTGATGAAGTTTTTGAAGCAGATTTAGACATCTCTTATGCCGACGATGGTGAAAAGTATTTAGCAAATGGAAATGTTACTTTCAAGATCTCTATACCGGATGGAGCAGATGTGAAGGTAATGCAATTCTTCATATTACGAAAGCAAATATTGCTTTAAAATTCTTCTGCGACTACCTAAAGGCACATGCGGAAGTTTATAAATGGCAAAGAGGTGAATGGATAAGAACAATGTTTTCTTTAAAGCGTAACAATCTTTGTCAAGCTATGTTTAGTCCTTTGGAAATTTGGTATGCTGCTGTTAAGTCGATACCAGAAGAAGAGCGCATCTGTCCACCTAAAAGTGGTGTTAGTTAGAATATTTCCCATTTTATTTTTTTTTTTGTTTAAAATTCTTTTATTAATATTTTCTTTCCCCAAAGACGGTTTATCATCTCGTAAATACATCGTTTCAAGGCGAGATACCGGATCTTTTGATTCCAGACTTGGCTGGCACGTATAAGATTGTAGCTCATTTGACTTTAGCTGAATATATAATGTGCATGTCTGCGGTAGCTGATGTTTGGCGAGCTTAAAGCCAAACAAAAAAAAAAAAACAAAAAAGATTCAATTACGTAGTTTATCTGTTCTTTTATTCCTTGCACCCACATGTTGTTCGCGTTATTTCAAAATAAAATATTTCAATATTGTTTGCAGTGTTAAATGCTTTTCAATCAATTTTTCTTTTTTTTTACCCTTTTATTCATTTTCATAATTCATTCAAAAATATGTTTTGATCAATTTTCTAAATTCTAGCTCAGTTGGCTTATCTTGGAGGCTGGGTTTAAAAAGTTAACAAAAATGTGATTAAAATTTTTGCATTAAAACAACGAATTATGGCTAATAAGAGGAATGTAGTAAGGAATGATCCTGATGAGTGTCCTGAATATACGGGTTGCAATTGTATTATTATCATATAACCAGGAAGATAGGTCCATGAAATTTTTATACAACTTCGTTGGTCACCCTATATAACGCAGGTTTTCGCCAAGCATCTCCCACGCTTAACCAAAGCACACGAATCGAAGTTGAAAGGGATTATCTTTTATCTATGAAATGCTGCTAAGGGTATATTTACTTGCCTGCCGCTTAATTACGGCTCACACAAAATAGTTTGGAGGGTTACGCCTTAGTGAGCTGAACAATTGTAACTTTGTGGTGTTATAGTTTTAGAATTTCCTTTCGAGGGGGCAAAGCCCTTCAAAATCGTGGAATGTGTACGATTTGTTTCCACGTGCCTTATCAGTCTAGGTCTGCATAACTACCTCTGAAGCCATGATTGGGGAAAGCAGCATGGTACGACTGACAGAAAATGGCCTTTGTACTACTATACTACACTAATCCTTAAACCTTGGCAGTTGCGGTGGAAATTTCTATAGTATGCCTTTGATCTATCGTAAAGAAGCAGAAAAAGTAATGACCACATGCCGCAAGAGCTTTACGCTGTCTCAGCTTGCTTAAGGGATGGTTTTCTTTTTCTTTTGGGGTAATTCGTTAATGCCTATCTTATTCTAAATTAGACATTGGTAACGTAACGTAACGTTATCAGAGACCTTAAAGTCTTGCCCACTAGTCCTCACCGAACTCGAAAGGTTTTCGTTAAGTATTTGTATGATAGCTAGCTAGCAACCCATGTAATGCATTTCTTTATCATCACATAATGTTTCCTATTTACTATGGTGAAATGGACGAATGGTCGGGTACATTTCAGAAATTCGGAAATTTTTAAATCAACATGCTTCTCATTGGGTTGCTAAGTTGCTTCATTTATAGACTTAAATTCACGAAAAATTCTTGCTCTAGCAATTAGTCAGACAATCGTATACACTTTCTACATAAACAGAAGAGATGAGGTTAGACAACTTGGGCGCTAGGGAAAAAAATCAAATTGGCGCACTTAAGAAAAACCGCAAGATTTAAAAGAACCATTGGTTCTGTTTTTATGAATTTGCTTGAGATGGCCAACGGTCAGGATATAAAGAATAAAAGCGAACAAAATATCCTCATTTCTGTCCGCATGAGTAGACGAGAAGGCAAGGGATCGCGACTCAAATGTGAAATGCGAAAGTATTTTTCAATACAGACGATTGATCTAAGCTATCCGGCAACCTTTAAGTTAAGTTAAATAAATTTATTTACCAACTATATAAACAATAAATAAATAAATAAATAAATAAATAAAAATATTCTTAATCGTGTTATTTTAATGAGGTTCATATTCATGCTAAATAGACAGATTCGTATACCTCGAGTTTTCGAAAAGACATTAACAGATGTATAGAGCGGCATAGATCTTCCTATCTCGAATAAAAGCTTTGACACATGTTCACATCTCAGTTCGATTTTATTAAGTAAATTGTCGACAAATTCACAAAAATATTAAACAATTTTTATGTTATGTTGTATGTATTTGGCAAGTAAATCGTCAAATCAAAGCATAATTGAATTCGAAATCGGAATACGATTAAATTGGAGAACGTGTCATTAACCAGTTTACCTTGTAAATAATGAACGGTATACAAATGCGACAAAGCTGATAACAATTCGACATATGTTGTTCCGTTTCTCTTCTATAGTCATCTGAACGGTTTTTTGAACTTATTAAATACATTTATTGTTATTATTGAAAAGCGACTTTAAACTGTTTCTTCAATTACTGCTTGTGCTCATATGCTACGGGATATATTAAGTTTGTGCGGATGCATGTACAACGCAAAGTCAGGCTTGAGATAGACTCATCTTTCGTTATATCGATCAGATCGATTTAGTATAGCTTTCTGAACCTAAGCGGATCTGTCCGTCTGATGTCTGTCCGTGAGTGCATGTACATTGACGTGCTTTCGCCTAAGAACAGACCCTGTTCAAGATGGCTCGAATTGGATATCACTTTTTCAATCACACATTTATGTGGATGTATGTACAACGCCAAGTAAGGCTTGAGATAGGCTCATCTTACGTTATATCGATCAGATCGATTCAGAAAAGCTTTCTGAACTTAAGCGTATCTGTCCGTCTGATGTCTGTCCGTGAGTGCAGGTACAGCGACGTGCTTTCGCCTAAGAACAGACCTTGTTGAAGATGGCTCGAATCGGATATCACTTTTTCGCTTATGTATCAAATTTGAACCTTCCAGATCTAGTTTCTGCACATCATTTGTTGCATTAAATATGAAATGTTTAAGTGAAATAGATCCGATCTAATTCCGAAAATTATTCCATACTATTATGCTGACATAAAAATTAATTGGACCAAAATTGAACCACAAGAATCTATGTTTTGGATTCCATCCAAGAATAGTAGGTCCTTTAGCAAGCAGACCTAATTTTTAATGTACTATGATGGGAACTCGCTCATAATTAAAATGTAGTATAGAAAATTACCGTAAGCCATTTGAACCACACAGGTCCATTTTCTGGGCCCCAGACAAAGGCGACAAAGTCTTAATTGTTTTTTATGACGATAGTAACTGAGAAATAAGCAAGGCGGTGTAGGTTAAGTAATGGTCGGCCTTGCCCGGCGATAATGTTTTTACGAAAAAAAAAAAAAAAAACAATTTTCGCTTAATCATCTTTAAACGTCGTCTAGAAGAATTGCGAGACCGATTTGTTTGTTTCTGAGAAATCGTGTCCACTGATTGCCAAAACAGAGTAGCCAGCGAGAAATACGATACGATATACTTGCGACGCTCCCAACCGTTTGAATTTGCAAAGGCTCTCTCTTCTCTCTAGAGTTTTACTCCGATTAACTTGAAACTTTAGAAAAATATTTTCACTTATTTGATAACAAAGTCAGCTCAAGGATGTACGGTTCTACATTTATTTGGGTGATAATATAACGAAAATTATACTTTGTTTTCAAGTAAGGACACACATATCACGACGCGAAATGTGGTTCAAATTTAGAAAAATGAATCTTCTTGTCAAAGATCTTATTATTACTCAACTATTTTCGTATAAAGATTCGCTTTTCATGAATTAAACGAGGTGGGAGCCGAAAAATAGACCCACTTGGTCTAACTTTGGCACAGTTAATGTCTATATCAAATTTACTATTACAGATCACCTTTGCATTAAAAAACATTAAAAGACGGATCGTTTTGTTATACAAAGGCTCCCTAAAAGGGGATGGGCCTAAAATTTGATGCAGTTGAAACAAAGGCCTACTTGTCTACTTGTAAGCCCGATCACCGAAGAGGACATTCGAAATATCGGCTCACCTGATGTAGTCGTGATAGGACGAGAGGTAATAAAAATAATTCGATCCTAATAATTTTCAATAGGGTTCGTCACTGGGTCAAAATACCAAATTTCGTTAAAATGTGTTGAAAATTCTCCGCATATGCAGCCGAGTAGGCAAAGGGTCGTGACTAATAACTCAATGGTGGCGGGTTCAAGGCAAACGTATGATATAAGTTGTCCGGAAATCTTCAAATAAATTAATATATAAATAAAACAATTTTTAAAAAATTGCGATCTCTAGGATAAACGAAAAAAAAAAAATACGTGGACAACCATAAGGAAAACGGACGAGTAATTGAACAGAAGAGCAGAGACATGCTTAAAACGATTCAGAAAAATGATATTGAATTGAATTGATCGGTAAATTTAAGGGACGGCTTTGTCTTCAGCATTTCTGCGTGTTACATATATCCGCACTCTATATCGCAAGTAGTTTGGCTTATAAAACTTATTGATTTTGCGAAACTTCAAAGCCCATGCAACCACACTATAAAGGTTGAATTCTAAGGTAATTTTAAACAATTTATTTGACTCGCTCTCCTCACCAAACATTACCTGACAAAGTACACCCAGAATATATATGATTATGGATGGATGGATTTTCCTTACTAGACCATCAAGCGGACAGCGTTAGTTTGACTTAGGATACCTATGTAATATGCGGTTTATTGTGCGTATTTTCGCTATCCGATGTCATGAGCAAGAGTGTGTGTTCCCCTCTTTGCTAGTGAATAAACAAATCTGTAATAGAATAACAAAAATGAGGAGAAATAGCTTACAAAGAGTAGGAGCTCAAGTGCTTTTTTTGAACTTGATTTTAAGAAGAAGAAGAATTTACATAAAATTAATTAACAATAATTATGTACTTAAGTTTAATTGTGAATTTAAAGTTATTCAGCCATCAGAGGAGAGACAATGAAAGTAGATTTGTGTTTTTTGTTTTGTTTTTTTGGATTGATTCAGGGCGTAACGCAGGAAATGGGAGAAAGTCAATGGACCCTTTAGATTGACTTCGATTTGTTTACATCTGGCGAGTGAAATTTGTTTGTTTGTTTTCGTATTACATTTTAACGAAATTTATTAACTCTTCGTCTACGTATACGCATTGGATTGGAAATAATATTGAAATGCTGTACATAAATATTGTTTATTGTCCCTCAAACGGTTTAATGAGTATAACGTGACTGAAATGTAAACAAACATTAAGCCAGCGATAAAGATGTACCGCACCTTTTGAACCTTCAAAATTTAATGCATTTATACATAAAAGTTACAAAAAGTGATAAACTAAAAAAAAAAAAAAAAAAAAAAAAAATAAATAAAAAAAATCAAATGTTTTTAATTTTCTTTTCTTTTCTTTTCTTTTCTTTTTTTCGCAATCAGTAAGAGGACCATTTTGTATTTGCATTATATAATAAGTGGTGCGTAGTAAGACTGGCTTTACATGCCTATGAACATAATAATTATATCTAAGGGGTGCTTGCATGTATACCTTTGCAGCCTTTGTCATATCGTAATAGACTTGAGATTTATTTTTGTATTTTGCAGACTAAATTCGTATATGAATTCGGAAAAATTATTGTTGTTATACATAGGCGGCAATAGGCTAATTCTTATATAGACGCGACACGGTGTCTTGCGAGCTGAAGAGTTAAAATCTACACATGAATCCACACATATTATAATTTGTTTATCTTTTTGTTTTTTTTTTTTTGTTTTTTTTTTTCAACTTTATTTATGTTATATTGGATTTGTCATTTTATTATTGTCTTTATAATACCTTGAACTTGTTCTTTAATATTGTATTACTTTAGTGGAATTTTAAAATATTTTTTATAATTTATTATTTTACTTACGAGCTTATATATATATATACATATATATATATATATATATTGTTTCTGTTGTTTTTTAAACGTATGTAGCCTCTCATGTCAATTATTTTCCTTTCCGGTTCGATTTGGTTTATTTTTATATAAACAATTGAGACACAAAACGAACAACGATTTCGAATAAATGCTGAAATATTTGTTGTCACTAAGCCAATATTATAATTAATCAAATCAAATTCTGAAGTCTCATCTCAACAAAGGACGTTAAGCGATTTGTAACAAATATTTTTTTTTTGTTTTTTCTTATTTGATTTACAAAAAGAAGAAAAAAAAAAAAATTAAAAATTAAAATTTTTTTTTAGAAAATTTGATCAGTTATGTATGAAAGGAATTTTAATCAGCTCTTTACTTAAGTATGAAAGTACACAATTTAGAAAAAGAAGAAGAAGAAGAAAAGGGTTATTTCTCTCGCGTGAGTTGCAGTTTTTAATCAATCATCAATCATTGCCTTGTGAAGAACATTTTATTCGAAGATAAAAGAGAAACTAGTTGACTCCATATATAATATCGGATATAATTCAGATCGTAATTTCGCTTTTGTCCTTGCACGTCTTATGTACAAATTTTAACGAGTAACGTTCTTCGGAACTAATCTGATCGGAGTGGTCGTCTGACAGTAACACATAATGCTATGTAATGCCTGCTATATCTATCTGTTAGTTTCACTTAAGTGTTAGACAATGTTGTGTAGGGTATTTAATAGTTGACCTAGTCCGACTTATACGTTTCAATTCTTGATGCCTAAATTTTAGTTAAAATATATTTCTTCTCATCAACATATCACAAAACTTGCGATATTTTGGGTTGAACACAAGAAAATGAGACCGGCAAACAGACGGGCGGACAGACAAGGTTAAATCAATTTAGGAAATAGTTCGGTATCAGTTGATACAGTAAAAGTTGGGTCCATTTCAAGTACTTCTGGATATTGCATACATCCCCACTACTCCACAATATCCCTTGGTATCACAAGTGGTGTCTTAAAAGCCAACATTTTGAATATAGTTCCAGACCGCCATTACAAGTACTTTGAATAGATTGCATGACTGAGCTCATAAAGAAAGCAATCTATAAACAAAGATCGAAACTAACTAGATTTTGTATATTATTTTCGGGAACTTTTTCATTAATTGTTTTAAATGAGAAATTTTGTATCAAGTGGCGGTAGCGTAAGAGAAATGAAGCAAATAAAGAAAAGATTACTTGGCGAGAGATGGTACGCTTGCATTTTGCTTCTAAAGAATGTGAAAAAAATATTTTATGTATTTTGAGAAATGTGTGTATGTGCACTTTCATATATAAAAATCAATTTTCTTATATAATGTGTAGAGAAATGGACGCAAGGTAACATTGCTATCTTAATGAACGAACTATTACACACATACATATATAGATATCGCCCACTATTGCGCATATCAGAGCATGCAATATTTTAGTTCATCGAAATTGTCTTTTATTCATTTTATACGCTACTCAAAATATGCATATATTAAATTCGGTGAAAGTGAAAAGTGAAAGTTAATTAGTACGTGCATCTTACACATTTGATTACCGTAAATAAGAAATGTTCTAAAATTCCATTTATGAGGTTAAATTTAATCCAAAGAAAAAGACAAATACGTGCTTTGTTTATATTGTGTCATTGGAAAAATAGTAACAAGGTAAAGGTTTTTAAGGTAAATCGGAAATAATTAATTTATTGAGGATGAGACATAGCAACGCATTGAACGAGCGTTGAGCACTTGAGACGACTTGAAATCAATCGATCTTCTACTCCATATTAATCGAATCAGACCCATTTTCTGCTGAATGAATGGCTTTAAACTTGTCTCTCCGTCTGTCCGTCTGGTATTTTTGCGTTGAGCACCTGGAACGACTTGAAACCAATAGATCTTTTACTTTATATTAATCGAATTAGAGTCATGTTCTGCTGAATGGCTTCAAACTTGTCCCTCCGTTTGTCCGCCTAGTGTCTTTGCGTTGAGCACCTGGAACCACTTGAAACCAATCGATCTTCTACTCCATATTAATCGAATCAGAATCATTTTCTGCTGAATGGCTTTAAACTTGTCTCTCCGTCTGCCGGTGTGGCGTTTTTGCATTGAGCACTTGGAACGATTTGAAACCAATCGATCTTCTACTATATTTAATCGAATCAGAATCATTTTCTGAATGGCTTTAAACTTGTCTCTCCGTCTGTCGGCATGGTGTTGTTGCGTTGAGCACTTGGAACGAATTGAAACTCATTATTTGCGTCTCCCGTCTTCTGTCCATATGATTTGTGTTCAAGTTACACGTCGTAATTTTTTAGATATTTCGATGAAAATTGGTACATTTTGACCTAAAGACGAACGCTATTGAAAATGGCTTGGATGGGTCTACTTTTTGGAACACTCCCCACATAACGCCCTATTCTAAAAAGTTGTTACATGGAAAAAATTGTAATTTTTAAAATTTCTCGACAAAAGTGACTACGTAGTAGCGTTTCGGCACTCTAAACCGATACGTAAACTTTGGACAGACTGCTCATATAGTGAAAACTGCAATTCATACGACATAAAAGTCTACATTTTAATGCTTGGGGATGAAAATCAGATCGTAATAGTAATGTAACGTAAATAAATTTACGGTACCAAATTTGAGCCATCTCGGCCTATTTATTGGATTTTACCTTAATAAGGATTTTCACGAAAATTGACCCATATATGCCTATTTTTGGATCCTGCCCTATGTAACGATTAAATTTGTACTACATTTGGTTGCGTTTTGTGTCCGCTTCCCCATAAATATGCACTTGGCAAATATGCGTCTATATAGAAACAATATAGAAACAATTCATCAACAAGTCATCAATTTTGTATTCTATAATAAAAATATAACTTGTATTAGATAATGTGGCGTAGGGTATTTAATGGTCGGCATTGCCCGTCTATAATGTTTTTACTTGTTTTTTTTTTATTTGCTAGCCGGGGTTTCATACGAGCTTTTGCTATTACATAACTACTGTATAGAAGAAATGGATGCAAATGGATGCGTTCTATAGGATCTGAGGTGGATGTGAATAGTTTTGGTATTAACGCAGAGATACATCAGCTTTGTCTCTTGCTGGGTTTACTGCTAAGTAAACGTTATAATTTTCCCAACAACTGCATACATCATGTGTGATAATAAATTATATGAATATGTGAATATTTAAAGTATAAAGAGCGTAACTAACACTTTGAAATTGATTCGTTCAAAATTTATGCACTATTACTCCTACACTAACTCGAGCCATATTTTACATGGAGTATTGTCATATCATAAAATTTCAAGTGGATAGGTTTGTGCAAGACTCAGTTTAATAGGAATGTAATTACGTTAGCTGTTGCTTTTGCTTAGGAAAAGTTTTTCAGGATAACAAGAAAGCTCGCAGAAGGAAAGAATGCTACAAAAATTTATATTACATAACTATAGTGAATGCTCAGTTTGGTAAGGACATAACACTGAACGATTGGGTCTACATCCACTAGACTGTGGCTACTACATCCCTATCTTTCTGTTCTTTTTAATTATCACTGTGTTACGCGGATAGAGGACATCCCCATCAATGATTAAAAAAAAAAAAGGAAGAAAACAAATGCAAATATATATACATACATATATCGTAGCTTATATATAGATAGATAAACATGTTGATGAATTAATAAATTCTTCCTTCTAGATTCTAGACCTTTTAGTTAATTTTTTTTTTTTTTTTTTTTTTTTTTCATATAATTAATAACTTAGGGGACGCGGTGACAGTCAGAAACGCCCAAGTGGGGAGATACAAATGGACTTCGATTGAATCACCTTCCTAGGTGGAATCCTATATATATTACTGATTTTATTCATATATTTATTTTATTTTTTTTTTTTTTGCTTCAGTAAAATTTCAAAAATGTTTCTTAAGCTCTTCATAGTTTTAGGTAAAATGAAATCAAATATTTATACAGATGAAAAGTTTATTTGTTTTTTTTTTATTTTTTTTATATTGTAATTCTAATAAATATTTGTAAAGTTTTGTTTATTTCGTTCAATATTGACGGTGAATGTTTTTCATTGAGTTGAGTTAAAAATAATTTTTTTTTTTTTTTTTTTTTTTTTTTTTTTTTTTGTATGCTTAACTCTCTAATATTCAATCTTTTCGTAAATTATTAGCTCTTGTAAAGTATTTGCAAGAATTTCAAAGTTAATTGGAATTATTATTAAGATTCTTAAATAATTTCCATTCAGTTTTTATTAACCCATAATTTTGTTTTGTTTTGCTTTTTTTTTTTTTTTGTTTAATAAAATCTGAACAAGAATGTGGTTAATGTACGCCCTTGACCATCATAGTTAAGTAATGATTCAGTACCTTAAAGATATTCA
The DNA here is from genome assembly GCA_000688715.1 of Glossina pallidipes. Lineage (NCBI taxonomy): Eukaryota > Metazoa > Arthropoda > Insecta > Diptera > Glossinidae > Glossina > Glossina pallidipes. Next base: position 3,666,156 of record KK499767.1, read on the forward strand.
ACAACAAAGTGTATGCATTCAATGCATATTAATGCATCCAAAAATGTATGTATGAGGACATGTGTGCAGTGGCATTCACTTAAAATAAAAAATAAAAAATAACAAAAAAGAAAAACAACAAACAATGTTGTGCATTATAGGAATATAAAGTCGTCGTGGTCGTGTAGTTGAAAAGATCTTGTATTTGCACTTGTTTAACGCTATCATTATTTTTCCTATCTACATACGAGGGTAACTCAATATGCACTGATTGATCCATGAGATACATGCTTAATGTATTTTATCGTATTGACATTGATTTTTTTATTACCATCGAATTACGGGTTTTTTGTTTTTTTTTTTTTTTTTTTTGCATTTTTTATGGTATATATCTTTCATCAGCAGCGCCAGTACATGACTTTTTGTTCATCAAAAAAAAGAAAAAAAAAAAAAAAAAAAGAATAATTGAATACTAGACGAGATATTCATCTTATTCCGTTTATTTCACGCTATGAATAGGAAAACTGTATAAAAAAGTATTTTGAACGATAAAGCGGTAAAGCGTATTATGCTTATATAAAACCCATTAGCGTAAGCAAAGCCTTACGAATTGTTAATGAAAACATATTTAAATAGTATGGAAACATTTCCAACATCAAACACTTTTTTATTTTGTGCTCTGAGGTTTCTTTTGCATATCAAGCCATCCTCGTATATATGAAAAAGAAACTTTTCTCTAACTTTTAACAATAGTATGTTAAGTGTTAACGAGAGAGAGAGAGAGAGAGAGAGAGAAAAGGTTTTTTCAAAAATTTTCCTAATTAGGATAAATATTCCAAATTGAATTAAAATTTGGATTTAAAAAATTTTATTTTCTATAATTTTTTATACAGCGTGTCTGACTTACGCTCTGTGGACCGTTGCTGTAATCAATCAGTTTTCGTGCGCAATTCTCTTCTTCTCTTCTTCTCCTCATCGCCTTATCACATTTGAGCCTCCTAGGATGGATGAGGATGAATGCAGTGAATGCCGAAAAGAGAAGGTTGGAGTAGAAAACATAAAAAAAAAACCCTAAGACTTATTGTCGATAATTGAAAAACGAAGTTGCAAGAAATGCCTGGCATCTTAAAAATATGAAAAAGTAATATGTGTAACGCGGTAGCCATTTCCGTACTTATAGTTGGCCAAATCCATTGTGTCTCAAGCCAATGTCTGCAATTGTAAAAATGTGTAAATCTGACTACAAGCCCAGCAAAAGATTTCACTTGAGTTCTATTTCGAGAGTTAGAAAAGTGTTCCATTACGTGTTAGTGTCGCTATTCGACGCGATTATCTTGATGAATGAAAAGGAATTTCGCATAAAAAATGCGGTTATTGACTGAGTTGCTTGCTTTCCCCTTTTAAATTACTATAAGGCGTTCGTTTGCATACTAATAATAGAGCATGGACGTACATTAAAGCGGTCCTTTCAGTTCACTCATAAAGCGTGGAAATCTCAACTGATTTAATTTTGGTCGCCGGTCGATTTGTTCACTTCTCTGCCGACCACTACGGACATGTTCGCACTCCGGAAACTGAATGAAAACTAATAACCACAGGTTGAGTTTGAAAGCGATCGTTATCCGTTTGAACAATTGAACGTTTGATGGCTCCTAATCTTGGTTAAGCGATTTTCCTTGAAGCAAACGAGAAACAAGAAAATCAAGAAACTATTAATGCCTGTACTTAAAGCCTGATTTCTGCAAAGCATTATAGCGAGTCAAAGATCCGTTTTAACGATCAAGTGACATGACAAACTGACTCCTCCTCAAAAAAGAGTTCACAAAGCAGCAGTCGTAGATAATACATCGTATATGAGCTTGAAGTTCAAAATTTTAGTAATCATGGTTATCGCTTTGCAAGACATCTGATGCATTGGAGTCGCATGAAATTGAGAAATAAAGTAGGAAAAGTAAGAAGCGCAGTCATGCAAAACATTTTGTTAAAGGCGTGCAAGTTGGTCGACCTATTGGGGCCAGTGTTGCTCTGGCGCTTTTAGCTCGTTCCAATTATCTTCTATAGGAATGTTACAAGTGTTTGCCTATTGTGAAAGCATTTATCCGTATCTATGGATGATTACCGCTATTTTTGCATATGCGAATGCAGCGAATTACAGATCGATATTTTCTAGGTACTGTGTTCGTTAGCATAGTTTGGCAGAAAATTTGCTTACTTTGCATCTCTTTTTTTTACATTACGTTTGGTTTACAGTTAGGATCGGGTATGTAAGTAAACTTTTTATTTCTATCGCAAATATGGTATTTTTAGTTTGGTCTTTAACATAAAAATAAAAATCAATTCTGGTTTACACTCAAGATCAACACCGTGGTATTTACAAGAAATTAAATGAAAAACAAAAAAAAAAAAAAACTTCTTGTAAAAGAAAAAAAAAAAAAACTTCTTGTAAAATAAAAAAAAAAAAAAACTACAACTAAATTAAACCAACTGATACCAGTTCAAACTAGAAATAACACAATAAATATTTTACTGAGAAATCATATAGACTAATAATGTGTATATGTATAAGCGAATGTAGATATGTATTTTAACGCACATAACATAAATATGCCAGAAAAAAAATTAACATTAACCAAAAAATTGGAATGTTTAAAATATAAAATAAAACGTAAAATATTAAAACTTGTATAAGAATTGCCTTAAGACACTCAATACATATAAGCAGTATACACACTTATACGTGTACATATATGACGATACGCAAAACCATAGCAAGCTTCAAGTGTTTAATGTATCAGCATGTTAATGACTTTCAATTTATGGTGGCGTCAGTAGTGTTCATGTTTTATAAATCCATAACCTGAAGATCGGGGATATTTTTTTTTTTTGATTTTTTTTCATTGCGCTTGTAACACTCAGAGACTCCCTGACTGTCACTTAGAGACTTTATAAAACATTCTGAATAACAAACATTACCTATAGCCAAATGGAATTAAAAAAAAAAAAAAAAAAAACGAGTAAAAACACTATAGTGGGACCCATCACTTCGTTTAATACATTTATTTATGTAATGATTTTTCAAAATAAGACTTTATACGGAGAGCGTGTCCGAATTATTTTCAATGGCGTTCGTCTTTGGGACAAAACAGGGCGGCTAAACATAAGAAAGTAAGACAGACGGACAGACGGACAGACGGACAGACGGACAAACAAGCTTAGATCGATGCAAAAAGTATTTCTGAATAGATCGGTATGAGAAAAGCTCAACCCATCTCATGTATTATGTACATCCAAATTGAGATAACTTTGTGTCTAACACAAGTAGTGTATGTTATAAAATAGGTTACTTATGCCTCGCATTCGCCTCTCTTCCAACCATACACTCAACCGATTATATATTCATGCTATAAACACATATATAGTAAAGAACAATTTATGGTCTACCGCACCAGGATTTGAATCTAAGCTGAGCTTGGGACATCCCAGATAGACTAAACGGCAACTTCTTTTGAAATTGAAAATTTCGTTTAAATTTCGTATAAAGGAATTATACAATGTGGAAGTAAACTCGTAACCACACAACATTTACAGTGGGGGAGTTAGCGGACGTGTCGATGTTGTTGGCCGAAATGTGTCGAATTCGAAATAGGTTTTTTAAAAATAGGTTAATTGATTTCCTATGAGATAACAACAGCATTTGTGTTGTTTTTTTGAGTTTTTTTTTTATTATGTAAATTAAGAAACTTTATAATATTCAAAAATTACATATATAAATATGCAAGAAAGTGAAATTTATTTTTCTTTTCTCTTTTCATAAATAAATAAATATAAATAAAAATTTAGAAAAATTATTCCATTTTTAGCAAAAGCAAAATAATATTGCACTTCCACCAATTGCAACGATCTCTGATATCAATAAATTTCCTAAAGCGATTTTCCATTATGAGCATTCATGAAAAGGGGAAAAACGTGCAGCAAAACTCTCGAATATGTTTATATCACTGAAAGTTTTACACTCTACATTCCTTGTGGTACCGGAGGGTGCATTAAGTTTGTGCCGATTTATGCCACACGTGAAAGGGATTGAGGTAGAACCGTCTTTTACCATTTATCGATTAATTCAAAAGCACTTTCCGAATCGGTTTAAGCATATCTGTCCATCTGTCCGTCTGCGAAAGCGATTCTAAATCGATCTGAACTTGTCTGCCCATCTGTCAGCCTTGTTTTTTTCGGGCTTAAGCCGCGCTTTTTCAAATATTTTACTAAATTTTGCTACATTGACGTGTTCTCACCCAAAGACGAATCCTATTGAAAATGGTTCGGATACAACAACTTTGCCGTACCATTCCCCATATGATGACTTATTTTGTTGTTATATGTATAACTTTAGGGTGGGGTGTGAGGTATTTAATTGTGAGCTGCGGCGCACTTAAGTTCACTTACAGCTTTTAACATCTTTTGAGACATATCACAAGTCACAGGTGACGTATGAGATGTTTCTGTAATATATTTTTTACATTGACGTTCTTTTCCAACTTCACACAAGCACCGCATAATAAATAATATAATATATATATTTTTTCTTTCTTTGTGTTTGTAATTTAGGTTTATTTTTTTTCACTCTCAATCCGTTTGTTAATTTTTCCATGTCACTTAATTAATTAATTGGTAATTATAATTAGAAAAGATGGGCTACGTGGGCACCGAACTTAAGGAGAATCTTAACATTGAACATTGTATGTATGTATGTGTATGCATCTTTGAATGAATGCAGAAAATTACGAGAAATCTCTAATCTGTTCATGCTCATGACTATGTAAATTGTTAATAATTTGTTATTAAATTCTGTTTATTTTTTTGCAATTTTATCATTTCTACCTAAGTAAAAATTTTCCAAACTATCATAAATGCGGTGATTTCACGCCTAAAATGTGATGATTTTTTAAGCTTTTATACTTAACTTGCTTTCGTGTCAACGAGGAAATTGTCGATCATTATTTCGGGCACTTGCATATCCATGTCAATCATGTTGAAATTGTGTCTACACCTTTAGTTCCGATAGCCAATGCAATGGCCTACAGTTCGCTTTTTTGTTGTTTGTTCAAAATGGCGGCAAAATTTGTTCTTTTTAGAAATTCCCTTAATACAGGTATCGAGTATAGAAGAGTTTTGGGGAGATGAACGCGACTAAGCCAAGTCGAGTATAGAAGAGTTTTGGGGAGATGAATGCGACTAAGTCAAGTCCCATCATTCTACGTTTAATATGATGGATGAGGTCACGAGGTAGCGGAATATTCCTCTTTTAACAGTGCTCCCGATATGGTGTGTGGGTGTCAAAGAAAAGGGCCAAGCAAAGAGAATCGAAAGCCGGAACCAACAAGGGTTTTAATTGTAAACCGCCAAAGATGGCGGACGCCATAACATTTTATATAAATATTAAATGTAATGGCTTGCAGTGAGCAATCCACGTTGCAATGGATAAAAATGTTAAAAATAATTTTAAAAAAAATTTTTTTTTAAATAAAACTTTTATGTTAATGAATCGAATTATTGAAAATAAACATTTTTTCGATATAGAAGTTTGAGACGTTTAGAAAAGATCGAATTGCTTAACCATTAAAGTTTTAAGGCTGCCCAGCTTTTAGGCATAAGCATAAAAAAATAACTTTATTAAAATAAAAATTGATTTAAAGAAAAAATAATTTTTTTTTTTTTCACATAATTTGTTTAACATATTTATCTAAGATAATAATAAGTGTGAAGGATTCAGCCAAAAACTGTCGATAATTTATTTAGTTGATTTTAATTGATGGCTGTTTCGCAAATAGTGCCCCTTTAGGGAAGTTCAGAGTCTTGCACATCGAGTAATAAAAAGTAACAAAATTTTCACAATTTATGCAGAAAATTTTTAATGGTAATTACACACAAGACGAAGAAGATGGACCTGAAGTTTACGCGCATTGTGTCGCCGAGGAGATGGTCACTTAAGATGAATAAAAATGCATCGGTTTCCAACCTTTAGGCTTATGCTACAAGGTGTCTTCTCTTCTTTGTTATTTTTTCTTATTTTATTTCATATTCTACACTGTCTCTAGTAAGGATATATTTAGTTTGTTTTGACTTATGCAACACATTATTTATTATACCAATCAATAAAGCATGTCTGTCTGTGCAGTCTTCTCTTCGCAAGTTCATTTTTAATCGATTTAAGTATTGAGGTGTTCGGAAAGTCATTTCGTTTTCTCCAACCTTAAGTCTTAATAGTATTTTTTCATAGCCAAGATCCCACTTACGCCGCATTGAAATCATATATTTTGATAACCGACGAAGTCGGGTTTGTTCGCGGATAAGTTTGCTTGATTTTGCGCAATAGTTTTTGGTCGGCACCCCATCAAGTATGGAAAGTCGAAATCACTATTTTTGACATATTTTAGTTTTTTTTGCTATGAAAAAGACTAAAATTCCGCTCGAGAAAGAAAAACGTTATTGAATTTTGTGGAAAGAGAATATACCGGCAGAACGCCAGTTTCAATAGTGGCCTGAAAAATTTCATTCTACACTTTGATCAAAATAAAACTACGGCATCAATCGCCGTAAGACAACTCGTGAGGTCACCGAGAAATAAAATTTTGCGCCTTTCATTTTGACCCAACAAAAACAAAAAAAATGGAAGAAACAGGAAATGACTTTCCAGATAAGCAAATATATTGAAAAGTTTTGATCCAAACGCCGATCCCATCCAAAACTGCTTGAATAGTTTCATTCTTATTGTCGTTCTTCACGTAAACGTAAGCCTTCATATGGCAAAAAATAGAATATTTTTGATCAAAATTTATGATCAAAATACCTACATAAAATTGTATTAGAGGAAGTTATGTAAGGCATGTTACAGTTGACTTTCTCCGAATATACTGTAGATGACAATATAAATACGTTTTATATAATGAAAAATTTATTTAAAAAAACTTGGGCAACTTGCCACACAATAGCTACTATAACTCACACGTTGGAAATCACTGATGTAATATATGCATTGTACAAATAACTAAATAAATAAGAAAAAAAAAAAAAAAGAATGAAAAAATTGTAAATTTTATTTAATTAGTTTTGTACCGCAAACCTATTAAAAATGTTAAACAGTAGGTCACGCGGTCTTAAATGAAAATATTATTTTTACGACTTATTTCGTATTTGAATATTTTTTGTGGTTTTTGGGCAATGTGTTCCCTTTAAGCTATTGTCTGAAATAATTAAAAAAAGAAAAAAAAATAAATAAAAATAAAAACAAAAAAGACCGCCTAATTTATTAGCACTTCTTCATGTTATACTAAAATTTGGTAACTTATTGTTGACATTTTATTTGTATTGCTAACCCCGTCCATTTGAATGGAATAAAGATTACTTTCAAGGTCGCGAAATTTCCGCTACGAAACTTGGCAAAAGTTTTACGACTCACTTACTCACTCGTCATTCGTTGCATCGTGCATATCTCTTTGAAGATCCGTCGCGAGCGAAAATGGCAAATGTTTTCCTTCTCTATTCAAAGTATTGAAGGTGATTGCATATATTTTGATCAGCGATATCTATTGGGAAAAACGATAAAGTAATACGATGTACAACGGTTGATGACGATGCTTTTCATTTCTCTCTCTACACAATATAACAGTTTTCCATTTGGTATTAATGAGTTGTTCAGTACATACACACGCTAATCGTGGAATGCTCAAAATTGCATTTTCGGCATTCATTACTTTTGTTGCTTGATTTGACGAAAGCAGGGAATGACCCGAAAAGAGGGAAAATGACTACCATACGAATTGTGACCGAAAATGCCATTTTGAATATCGTTCCAATGTCGCGATAATCCATGGGTTAGTCGAGGAGAGCTATCCACATCGCCACCGAATCGGAATATTCATGGCCATAAAATTTTGCTGAGTGTATGGTGGGACCAGCAAGGTGTAGTGTATTACGAGCTGCTGGAACCGATTAAAAATGTTACTACGGAAGCCTGCCAACATCAATGGAACAAATTGAACGATGTATTGTTGCAAAAAGGACCAACAATAGCGGTTAATAGACACAAAGTCATTCTCTTGCATGGCACCATTCTGCCTAGCATGGTAACGGTTGCAAGAGTTGTTAAGAATATATTGTTCACGCACTGCTTGAATGGAAAGTTCCGCCACTTGTTCAGATCGATGCCGCATGGCTCGACCGGCACGCGATTTCGAATTGCTAAAGAAGTGCCAAAATGGTTCGATGATCGGAACGCTGGCAAACCAATATCGTTCTTTTGACACGCTATCGTCATGTCGCCGGGAAGATGCGAAAGGTTTGTAGAAAATTATGGGAAATATTTTCATTAACAATAATTTTTCTTAATAAATACATTTTTCAAGGGCAAAATTGATTAAAATACATGCATGAAACTAATAATTAAACTTCTCTTAAAAGATACTTTTCTTAAACGTCAGTTAAATTCCAAATTTCGTCTATTGCATAACAAACACTGTACTGGACGCTTACGAGAGCAGAATGAGGCAGTGATTAGATTTTTTGCTATCACATTTTGTAATTATTGGGTAGGGCAATATGTTCGGTTGAAGAAACTTAACATGAGGCAAAAACAAGCTGAATTAATGATTTCAACTCATTTCCAAGCTTTGCTGATTGATTTTGCAAAAATCTTAGTTAATCGTATACATTAGTATTCCACTATCCTTCACATCTGTTGATGGGTGGCCGAATTTGTGTTGGCCTCTTCTTCTTTTGTTTAAAAGGAGTACAAAGTTTATTAGAAGAGAAGAAATTTTTTTCATTTTCCGTTAATAGGTGTATTTGTCAGTTAGTTCTTAATATCTCCGAACGGGCATTTGACAACGCTTGCAATAAGTAGTAATCATAGGTAGTGCTATGTGCGATGTATGGAAGAGGAGCATTTTATTTTTCATTTGGCAGAAAATCGCTTTATCATGTTTTTTTGGTCCGCCTTGCTAATGAATTTCTTGGTAGGCTTCTAATAAATCTTTGTCCAATTGATCCTAATAAGTAGAAGAAGTCAATTTGGATACACAAATAGTCGGGGGCTTGGGTGGAGGAGGCTGGTTATTTATGATCACTTTTTGATCAAATATCATATCTGCTTAGAGCTATTGCAAGAAATCATTCCAAGAAGCTCTTCCTCTACTACTATAAGTGCCGACATTTTCTATACATCTATCTCATCAATTTGATGGATTTTGTTGTTCGAGATAGAAAATTGTTTCAATTTAAACAATTAATATTAAAGGTACGCCTGACTGACCCACTTACAAACACGCTAGCAATTATCTCCAAAAAAAAGGCGAAAATTTCTGCAAACTTTTCGTAATAACATAGGGAAACCTTGATTTATTCGCATAAAGGCTTGACATAGATGTTGTTTAGGGTCATATATAAATCCCTAATTCCGATAAAAAGACGGCGGTAAATGGATTGCCTTACTTAGGCAATCTTTGATTGGACTGTTTGTAGGTCAACCAGGCCTCGAAAAAGTACAACAAATGGACGAACATTGATTAATGGAATTTAAAGATTTTTTGTAAGATTTGAAATTTGCGGCTACGATAGTTCCACTAATAGTAATTTTGAAGCGGCATATCGAATGTGGCATATGTCGAATTAAGAATTTTCTAAAATTCAAAAAAAGGCCAAAAGACACTTGTGTGTATTTCTTTTTCACGTTACTTTATCATCAATGATCAAAATACATGCAAGCACCCATTATTTCAATAAATCTTATTTAGAGTGAAAACCAAAGAATTAATAAAAAAAAAAATATATATAAAAAAACTCTTAACACTTTTTCCCCAAAGTATTAGATATAAATTTTGAAATTGGAAAATTCTCGAAGTACTCAAAATGTCAATAAGGAAGCTAACAATTATCCGCTTTACCACGAATCTACGGTAGATTTTTTTCAATAATTTTATCTTAAGCAAAACATACACTTACTTAAGATTAATTAAGGCATCTAAGCAACAAATTCGTCGTCATTTGTGGCGAAGTAATTTGCGGTATTCCTTACCAAGTACCATTTAAGCTAACAACATTCTAAACGATATTCTGATGTTTACATCTAACTAATAACTTCTTTCTTAACTACATTCCCTATACTTTATGTCATTATTAATGCAGTTAGTTGATCCCCCGTAGTTCTCGAAAATAATCTGTGCTGTGCTGTGCTTGGCTGTGATATTGCTAAAAATTTCAAAAACTTCTCATAGATATTCAGTAAAGTATTCAAGTCAGCCGGTTAATGTCAGTTAATAGTTGTAGACATGTAGATCTAACTGATTCAACTTCAAGTTGTACGCTAGTTTATGTGCTACAAACACTTGATAAAAATAAGGGGCGGTGGGTTAAAAAAAAAAAAAAAAAAAAAAGAAAAAAACAAAAGGTTAAATGCTTATGCAAATAATGCTAATCCGTTGCCAACAGTAGCAGATAATACGCAATTTTGCCAAAAACAAAAAAAACAAAAAAAGACAACAATTAAATAAACGAGAAAACGAACAAATAAGTGATTAAGGTGCAATAAAATGTGATAACATTTCATGAATAATAAAAAACAATATCTACTGAACTAATTGTAAAACATGCTTAATGCTAAAACAAATAAATAAAACAGATTATCATAAAAAGTAAAAATAAAAAACAAAAATAAGGCAAAAAGCATTATTTATAAATAATAGCAAGATACTCTGAGTTATGATGAGAGAATATATTATAAATTCAAGGATAACTCCGGATATGTCCAGTTTCAACTGGATCGAGCAAATTTTTTGCAATAAAATTTTCCACAATTAAATTTTTCTCATATTTTACGCAAATTTACATATCGAACGCATTTACATAGAGAATGAGTGAATGAATGAATGAATGCATTTCAAAAATTATCTTTATCTTCAAAATTCAATGAAAAGATGTTGATTAAGTATGCGTGACATTTTATTATTATTAATACGAAGAAGAAGAAAAATTTTTCTTTATAACGTTGAAAAATTCATAGTCCTCGCTTCTCTAGTTCACTTACTACATTTTATAATAAGAGTAACGTAGACGATCACTCTGTGATCAAATTGTGTTAATTGCAAAAAATTTGTGAAAAATCCTTTTGATGACATTAAAGTTAAACTTGAGTTAAAAACTATGAACGCGCATAAGAAAGCGAATTAAAAATTTCCCACAGATGAGGTAAGTTAAAGTGCATAAAAGAAACCGGATAGGGCAAGGGTCGAATAGTGTTGGATAGTTTGATGAAGTTTGTCTTCTCATTTTCAAGTCAATAGAAGCTAAACTGCTTCCACATTGCTTGACAATCAGCAGTCAGTGTTCTCAGCCAATTTTATTTTCGTTGTTTGTCTTATGATAAAATATTGCAATGGAAATGAATTAGAAACTCAAGCGACGCTAATGGCTTTCTGCAGATACATGCATGTGTGTGTGCTAATGACATTAATCTGGTGTAATGATGAGGGTATGAATAAGTTAACTGTCCTTCATTTCAAGATTAATATCTCTTCGAAGACTCTGAGTTAGAGTGATTGTGAGCAGCGAGTGGTTTGGGCTCACGTTGGCACGAAAGCATGCACTGCGCGTCCTTTCAAAAACAGAGGAGCAAAAGGACTCAGCTGTGCATTTAGAAGAACACAATCTACTACTGTTTTACCCCAGCCATTCAAATTTATGTAAAAAGTTGCGACATTCCACACACAAGGAAAATGAATGACTAAGTCGAACGAATTCGTAGTAATAACATTATGCCTGCATTGATAGCGCAAATGCAAGACGCGACGAAAATCCGTATTCTTCGAAGAAGTGAAGATGTGTGCATATCTACAGATAAAAGTGACTTTGTGGAGATGTTCTTAAATTTGGGCCCGTTACCGATTAGGGTACATTTGCCCGGAATATCACGACGATACAGCAAAGTGTCTCTGAATCGAAATCACTCATTCAATCAAGTTTGCATTGACCACGTGGTCAGGGAATAAGTAATAATGGGAGAGGATCGACTTTGGCGAATGTGGCGGGGGTGGCGGGGGTGGCAGATCCCATTTCAACGCTTCGCTAATGCCGCCCGGTGGAAACGCCTCACTATCATTCGTACGTCTGTTGTTTTCTGTTCTAACCTGGTTTTCGAGCAATGCTTCTAACTGAACAATCTTTGTCCGTCGGCTCTGAGTCCAGTGACTATTTCGTCCGATTTCAATATTTTGTACTAGTACATCTTCCGTTTTTGTGCGACCAGCCACAGAGCATGTTGTTGATACGGACGATACCCTACATTTGGGATTCTTGAAATATGTGCACTTCCCATTGCCAGTAATACATGAATTCAGGGAAGCCCTCCTTTCATGCCGCGAAGTACGGAAATCGGTTTTGATTCCTTGATTTAACATCTGTCTCTTAGTCAACTCATGCGGCATCAGTTTTCCTTCTTTGAAAATGTTCAACAAAGCTTATAAACATATGGAAATACGTTAGCGGCTCATGTTCAACGCTTCCGCAAACTGATGTTATTTTTGTCTGATTTCCATTCAATAACGCTTGGAATAGGTCGACGTCAACTGTTTTTGATTCCCCGGTGCGCTTGTTGGCCTCAGTATCGAAATCTCCATTTCTGAAGCTTTTCAACCAATCTTCACAGATAGTTTTCGATGGCGCATGCTTGTTGTAGTTCTCCTCAAGTAAACGACAAGACAAAATCGCTCGCACATGCTGTTTATTTTGGGTAAACTCTAATATCAAAAAAAAAAAAAAAAAAAAACAAATTCTTTCAGACATGGATTCTCTTAGAATCCATCAATACAAGCAGTGGAATACTGGTTTTAAAAATTGAGATTATTTTGAGAAGGGAAACAAGTAACGTGTGGCGTCCTGGGACAATTTCAATATCATTATTTAATAAAGATCCCTAAGGTTCATGGTGAAAAGGGCTTTGAAAATCATTGGAAGTTGAGCAGCCAGCTGTTCTTCATGTTTATATTGGTTTATAATGTAAAGTTTTTTTTTTCGCAATCAATAGTTGTTCACGCAAGTACTAACTGAGGGGAGAAACCACGTGGTCAGAGTCGCGTAGTATAAAATAAAACGTTGACCGTTTACGTAAGGCAGGAAAAGAAGCTCAGCATTTGGATACCACATAAGTCAACATTGGCAAGTTTTGTAGGCCGAATATCTATCTGCAAATAGCTGTGTTGAAGGGAAGGGAATGGGAGATGGAAAGTGGTCTACATAGAAAAAAAAACAATGAGCAAAAAAAGATGGCGGCGCGAGGGGGATCAAGCTATACGAAGAGTAGCCCGGCAAGGGAACGCTTTGTCTTCGATGGGCTTGGAGAGGAAGCATGCCTCATGATCTGTTCCAATCCGGCCAGATGATTGATTCCGCTGTCAATTATCAAGAGTCAAATCATGATTAAAGTTCGCAATTGAGGTAAAGTTGCCAGCATTGATCAGTAGGAAAGGCATCGTCTTCCATGCCAGACAATGCGCTTATATATAACGACTCGGCATAAATTGCCAGAGTTTGCGTGGGAAGCTTTGATGCATTCAGCTCATTGCACCACCTACTACTGTTCTACTCTCTGCAGAACTATCTCAATAGAGTAAAGACACGTTGTTTCGCCCGGGAACCCTAGAGATTTTGCAATGATGTCATAATGGTTGTTTCCGCGGAGGACCGAGAGATATATTTGCCTTTTGATAAAAAGAAACGTTACAAAGTTTTTCTCAAAACAGTTAATATAAAGCTGGTTGCTCAGCAACTTGGTTGGCGTTATTTAGGAAATTTCGAAACCATATATGTAACTCCCTCCCTCTCTCTCTCTCTCTTTTTCTCTCTCTCTGAACGTGCTTCTACCTGAATTTCATTTATATTATAAAAGATTGTTTAACCGATTGATATTAAGTTTCACTTGACTTAGCCAAGAGTAAGAGATTTTCTTTTTCCTCAAGTTCTTTAAGTTCACTGTCCGATGTAGTTCCGTAGTTCAGTTTCTCTCTCATTTTGTTATTGTTTTTCGAAAAAATGTATTCCTTTTTTTATTTCATTATTTGTAACATCTGTTGTTAATTTGTGTATGAAAATATTTACTATTAGACTAATACAAGTTAAGCGAATATCCATAACGTTACTGTGCACTTGCTGTATACTGTGCAGCTTTAATTGCCCGTCAATTAAACCTTTTGACAAACGATAGCGACTGTTTATTGTGCTTATGCACAAATAATGTTGTAACTGTTGTTGTTTAGAGCCTTAATCAAAAATATAGCCCTAAACACAAATATTTAGATTGGTTTTATTGGTGGTTGCTGTGTTTTTCTGGTGTCACTTAAACTACTGCCATTTATTTAAGTATGTGGTTTGAACTGCTTATTTCTGGTACACGTCAGCATTCACTAGAAATTTTATCAATTTTTGCATTTTTCTTCTTTTTGCTTTGTTTAGTTTTAGTTTTCGTTTTAGTTTTCGTTTTCGTTTTCGTTTTTTTTTTTTCTTTTTTTTTTTCGGGAAAGACAAAGTAGTCTAATCTAAACGGTAGCAAAAGTGTTGTTTACCTTCAAGATGACTGTCAAATTTGGAGAAGGTTTAATGATGGTGTAGGCACAAATACTTTCACATACATGTAAACTAGCAGCGTTGCGCAGCTATTAAATGTCTTATAATGCTTCCTATTTTCATATATCATTAAAATGTATTACTTTGTGTATTTAATAAAATGTATCCGGGATGAATAGTTTATGCAAATAATTATCAAAATCTTTACTTCTTAAGCGTAACAACAAACTTCGTTTGCCTACGAAAGTTAGTAAACGCTTATTACACAGAGACGAGTAAAAGAAGCAGACCAATCTAGGATATAGTACACTGATCAATAAGTCTGTAGGATGATATTTTCGAAACAATCCAATCAAAAATTCAATCAAATTTCATATGTTGTTTAAGCAAAGCAATTACTTAACCAACATTATTTGGTCTCTGCAGCATCGAGACAAAGGATAAGGAAGTTGTTTGTTGTCGTTTTAAACAGCTCTGATCGTCCAAAATCGACAGTTATTCCAGAAAATATCAAAAAAAAAAAAAAAAAACAGTGCACAAAATCATTTTGGGACCGAAAAGTAAAGTTCCCTGAGATGGCTGACACTTTAACGATATTTACAATGGTGCATGAACAGTTGCCAATGAGAAAGTTCTCTTCGAAGTGAACTCACTTTTGATCAAAAACAACAAAGCATTGATGATAATGCGATACGTGACAATGACTACAACAAGGAATCCTTACTACACAATTGAGTCAAACCAGGAACCGATGAAAGTGGTTCAAAGCGACCGAAAATGAAAAAACCAGCTGGGAAGCTGGTTACCCGGCGCTCGTATTTTGGAGTGCAAGGGCCATAATGTGCATCGACTTTGTTGAAAGACGACAAAGGATTAATAGTGAATAGTATGTAGCATTATTAAGTGCAATCATTGCAAAACAACGCACCATGTCACAAGACTCCCACAATAATGGCGAAATTGAACTAATTGTACTACAAATTGCTCCCACATTCGCCATATTCTCCAGATATACATCAAGACGATTATTACCTGTTCGAGAATCTCAATGGAATCCTCGCAGGAATGAAGGCTTGACGGTTTAAGCAAATCGTTCTAATACATAGGCATAGAAATGTTAAAGAAGCTTTGCAATGTGTACCACTCTGGAAGGAGACTAATGGGGATTAATGAATGAAGTCGTATATTTTATTAGCTATCCCATGAACTTATTGAGTGATGTATTATGAAGCTTGCATTCATGCATCGGAATATCTAATGCGAAAAGTAGAAAGGGTTCACACTAATTACTGCGCTATTTATGTCAATGTCTAGATCCAAGGTTACGCTAATTACAAGTTACGTTTAATTTTTAAAGGAGACAAATGGATAAGTAGCTGCTGTTCCTCTATACATCGACAAACGAAACACAAACTGATTTACTGATTAATTCCGCGATGATCTAAGGGCATCCTTGCCAAAATGAAGTTGAGAGGAAGAAGTGTTGAGAGAAATAATTGAATTAATTTTAAACCAATAATATGGACAAAGACCTTCAGATATTTTCGGCAAGCATCCTCAACTATATGGAAACGAACAAATGACTCGCTTCATATTAAGGAATACGATATAGGATAACTTACAAGAATTGGGAATTTTAGAAACAAAAAAATAATTGACGTAGATGAGTGCATATATAGATCTCGGATGCGATCACGTTTATCTTTCATTTCCATTAATTCTTGCGGAAATTATTCAAAGGTAACTAACATCCAATATTATATTCGTTCGCTGACATATCGCTCCTCATATATGTGCTATAAATCGTAGCAATTTCTACAATGTGTACTTATCTTGCATTTGATAAACATTTCTATGACGTATATTAAAAAAATATTAAACAAAGATCTTTCTCCAAACAAACAACTTCCGTCATATATGTGAATTAGTGATAATTTCAATTTTCACTAAAAACGCTAAATAAAGTATATCGATAACACGTTTCTAAATTGCATTAAATTATGGCATATACTTTATGCATTATCGTCTTTAAATTGTTTGGAATTGGAAAAGTCATTAAATAAATCTCTTCTCCGAATACTCTTTGAATGAGAAAAAAAGAATTTTTCTTATAACTACATTTAATAATTGTGATGATAACAAATATCGGTAAATGTAATTGTAATGTTGCGGGACGTCGGTGCAGTGATCGAGAACTCCATGTCGCTAGCCTTCTAGCTCTACGTTTCTTATGATTCGCGTTAACTTCTTCTGGTTCGGAGCAATGCGCGATGTCCGGCCTTATGAAATGTTCGCCGAACATTTGGTGTCTGATTGTGGAGATGGTCGCGTACATAATGGGATGGTTTTATCGCCCCTCCCACAATCTACTACGATCTGTGTATTGTATATTTTTCAGGTGATAGCTAAGGGACTGATAGTCAACGTAGAAGCTTACTTACGAGATATATGTCGCTATTTCGTATTCGTTCTGCACTCTGCTTTCAATGGCTTGCTGAGTTTTTCTGTGCCCATTGTTACACCAGCCTCTTAATATGCTACAGCAAGGTTCCGAACCTAGGTACTAATAATGTTAATAACAAAAAAACAACAACAAACGTTTATATGTATAATAATAAAATTATTATTTTGATCCTTGATCATTGACTTATCTATGAACTATGAACTCTATTAACTATAGACCTAGTTGATGGAGAGAGCTTCTCCTAAGCCTATAATTTGAAATTATCATTGACTTACCTATGAACTATGAACTCTATTAACTATATACTTAGTGGATGGGGAGAGCTTCTCCCAGCCTATCATTTGACTTATCTATGAACTATGAACCCTAGTATATCTAGTTGATGGGGAGAGCTTCTCCTAGCCTATAATTTAAAATTATCATTGGCTTATCTGTGAACTATGAACCCTATGAACCATATACCTACTTGATGGGAAGAGCTTCTCCTAGCCTATCATTTGACTTATCTATGAGCTTTGAACTCTATTAACTATATACCTACTTGATGGGGAGAGCTTCTCCTAAGCCTATAATCTAAAATTATCATTGACTTATCTATGAATTATGAACCCTATGAACTCTATATCTAGTTGATGGGGAGAGCTTCTCCTAAGCCTATAATTTAAAATTATCACTGACTTATTTATGAACTATGAACTCTATTAACTATGTACCTACTTGATGGGAAGAGGTTCTCCTAAGCCTATAATTTAA
Organism: Glossina pallidipes; assembly: GCA_000688715.1. NCBI lineage: Eukaryota > Metazoa > Arthropoda > Insecta > Diptera > Glossinidae > Glossina > Glossina pallidipes. Next base: position 3,683,956 of record KK499767.1, read on the forward strand.
AATTATCATTGACTTATCTAAAGGGTGAAAACGTTTAAAGTTCATGTAAATGATATGAGTTTACGCATGAGCTTATGCATGAGCATTTAAACATTGACAACAAGACTGAACTCTTCTGTCGTCCATACTATATGTTAATAATGTGAAGACGTCAATTATGAATAAAAGTAATTTAACCGGTGTGAAGAAGAGTTGCCGATAATGCTTGCATTTATAACGTTGTACACAGTAACTTCGTCAACTTTAGCTAACAAATGATGAGTTAGTATGTAATTTGAAAATTATAGGTTCAAAAAACGGATGTAGTTTAATACAAAACACCTAATATAGAGGAATAATGAAGTATTTGTAGACAAGTGCATAAATTTATTGTACATTTTTTTTATTGTATATCGATACATCCGCTTGCGTGAGAGAGATGATACACATGCATCAAAAGCAATTGTAATACAAATTTTGTGTTTTGGCTCAGAGTTTTCAATATTTATTTCAAAGATTGAATTATAAAAACTTTGAAAATCGGGCAAGGCAGTGAAAGCAGGGAAAGGCAGCTCTGACTGACTTTTAAATGTGATTTTGAATGTTCGATATCTTAAAATGTCCAGAAGGAGCATTTATTTGTCATCTCTCTTCGAGCGCTTAAAAGTTTTTCACATTTCAGATCGCAGATCGCAGATCAGATTATTGATGAAAATCTATTGAAATATTTGGATTAATGTTATTTTGTCTTAGAATGTATACATTCACTTTCCCTTCACCTTTTCAATTTTCTTGCTGCACCTTACTGCTGTACCTCAATGTGGTATTAAATTTGTGCGCGCCATATACAACATACAGCAAGATTTGGAATAGATGCTTAGTTTATATATATATTCTCTGAATCGATTTCAGCACATTTTCGCGTCCGTTTGTCCACGATGTTTATCGACGTAATTTCTTATTCGAACTGCAGGTCACCATTACCGCATTGCTATGATGAAATTTCCTGCGCCGAAATATTTCTATTTAGCCAAATTAAAGTGAAGTGAATCGAACCCTTTTCAGTAGCACTATCATATCTTGCAAATGTCGTCCTATGAAAATAATTTCCATATTCAATATGTGTAGACAATAATCGGTGAAAAATACCCATTGAATGTTACATTCAACCGATGATGTACAATTTTTTGCATTCTATAATGCGAATTGTTGTAAAATTGTATTTCTCAGTACCGCTATCCCTATACGGGTACGTTATGAAAACTAAGTATGGGAAGATGGTAAAATTTTTGATATTTTATGACGAAAATCGATAAAGAATTGCATTACGCGAAGTACTGCACGGGATTTAATGTCGACCTTGCTTCACTACAATGCTGTAATTTGTTTTAATTTTAACAATGTGCCCATAACGAATGGATAAATGGATGACCGTTGCTCAATTGCCATGGATCCTGAAGTCTTATGTATATGATGCATGCATAATTGTAATATCGCATAGCCTAGTAGGTGAGAAGAGCGGGCGATAAGCAAGTCGACAAACTCGTGTTCATTCAATCCCCACTGCGACTGGCCACACCTTAACTACGATTGGTCTGTGGCCGGTTTAAGTGATCGAAAAATCGAAAAGTATTATGCCACTCAAGCTACGGCCACACTCTTTGCTCTGATCATTACCTTGCTTGTATATGTATAGACGATATCCTCTGAGTGGCGGATCACTTGAAAACCAAAAAAAAATATTTATATAGGTTCACCCATTTTGTGGTTCCGAAAGTAAACGTACATGGCCTGAGGCGATGCTGTCTCCCGAGCGCGTCTCCAGGGAGTTTCGTGGTGGCAGTGGTTAGCCCAACCAGAGGGAGAAGCCTGTTCTACTTAATCGGTGTTTACTTACATTGAAACCGCACACCTCACCTTAGAGAGGCGGAGGTTCAAATAGGCCCCACCACCGCTATTAGAGGGCGGGACACGGCCGCATATGTGTCTCCATCTGGAATACGAGGACTTATCATCCTCGTTACGCTGAGTGTACGTTTTCGCCTTTGGTGTACGCTCGAGCACAGTGAGTTTCAGTCTTCACAGCACCGTATCCACGTTAAACCCATCTGAAATTTGGACCAAATATGTTGTTAATGTATTGTTTGAATGGATTTGTATGATTTGCAAAATGCAATATATACATAGTTATACAGTGTATAGAAATTGTTAAAACTTATTCCGAAAACGATCAAGCAAAAGTTACGTTTTGTGCTTGGGGGATGATGCGCATATTTGATGGAATGACTTCGTAAAACAGGTTTACTACCCTGTAAAAGAAGGTACATGTGATGTTCGTAAAGGACTTTTGCATATATAAAATTAACTTACGGTTATTTGTAAACATGAAAATGTCATTGCAGTTACCGTCCGTAGAGAACGATAGAGAAACCTGATCACTGATGTTTTGTGGCACAAAGTAGATGATTTCGACTTGGACGATATGTGGCTTTGACAATACGCTGCAACATGGCATAACTTTCGCGGCACTATGAAATTATTACAAAAAAAGTTGAACGGACGCTCCAAAATCTCCAAAAATTTCTATTTGAGTTTGTCACACACAAAGGTCATGCGATATGATTGTGTTGATGTTTTTCTTTGAAGTTATCTTCGAGCATTCGCTTACTCCAATAAATCACGAACTCGCGATGATCTTATTCATCATGACAATTCGTATTATAGATGAAACAGGAGCAGATATATATGGAAAGTTGGCAACAAATGGTCCTTCAGGCTTGAATTTTGTCAAAAGTCCAGAGGCGGCTGTTTACATGAAAATGTTTTTAAATACAACTGATCTGTATCGTTGTCTAAAATAAGAGAAAATTCAATTTTTATTACAGCACTTATTTGATGAAGCTATGTATACATGCATAGAGAACGCCGGTCAATAAATTCGTAGGATGGCATAGGTATATTATTTCCATAAAGGAATAATAATAAAATTTCTTTTGAACAATCGCAGATATAAAAGCTAAGCTGCATATAAATGTATATATACATGTATTTGAGAGAGAGGGAGAGAGAGAAAGGGAGAGAGAGAGATTTTTAAAGCAATTTTTTATGGACGATACCGTATATTTAGCTATATTTATAACTCTAAGACTTATACCATTTAGATGATAAGTATTTTAACGGAAAAAAATCTATTTGCTATGATTAAGTCAAATTAATATACATTTGCATGAGTAAACGTCATTAGCATTTTCATCCAAAAATTCTTGTTTATCTGTTAATTTCTTTATTTTATTAAGAAGCATTTAAAAGCAATTAACATAATGTGATTGCGAGAAAGGTATATGAAGAGTCCAGAACGGTGTCTGACGGTGTGTTTGCAATGTTTACAGAATTGCAAATATTTAATGCATTGTTGAGTACATTATCATGCAATTTACTTAATAATTATGATTTAATTACTTATTTACAGTTGATCTACTACTTCTTCTTATATCGATCATTGATTGAATTGTAAATATTGTATATATGAAAAGCTTAATGTAAATTTTTAAAACATTTTTCCCATCCATCGTCCATCCATCCATTAATTTTTTTTTTCATTCATTATTTATCTATCGCGCTATCTACCCTACCATCTAGGTACTGCAAATCTTTCAATTACTTCACTAAATGATAAATAATGATTTTTTTAGGAGCATATGATTTTCAAGAAACAATTCCTCCTTAATTTGTAACTCTATGGTTTTTCACGGCGATCTGCATCTGGAATACAGCCATTCATGTATTATTTGTCATGCGGCCAAATGAAGTTGTAGTTTGTTTGCCTGTGTAAAAGACATACACATATATAGATATACATGAGATGAGTATAAGAATCGATAATATGACGGTTGAAGACTAATGTACAAGACTTAAGGGACTTTAGTCTTAAGCATTATATAAATAGTTTATGAAGCAAAGAAAATTCTTAAAATTCAATAAAATTTCTTTTAATGGAATGGATTTGCTTGAGCGAACATCCCTATACAATACTATAAACATATTCTTGATTTGCGTAAGACTTGCTAAAAAAAGATTTAAATGGACCGAATCAAGGAGTTGGATGTTCAACTCCTGGATTGGTGTGTTTTTATGTTGGTCGTTCCTTTGTTTTTAGAATACATTGTGGCTTTGACATCATGTCAAAGTAGATCGCAGTCTTTTTTAAATATGTTCAGTTATATATCAGACGAAATACTATTTACAGTAAGCATTAATTTTTCTTTTTAATTCGAAGAAAAATGCCATCGAAAATACTATGCTCTCGTCATTAATGGAATGAAATCGGATTAGGTGCATTCTAATAACTCGAATTAGATAAATGGTTGTGAACTGATCAGTTAAGTTTCGAAAACACTTTTGATGTAAAATTTCTCCGCGTTCATGTTTTTGTTATTTGGTGGTACTAGTAAGGGATTCTTAAATAGAGCAAGTGATAAATAATTTTACCGCTAGCAGTTGCGACAAGCATTGCAAAATTTTTATTGGGTGACACTTCAGCCTAATAAGATTTTATCATATATTACGAAAATCGGTATATATTCATCGCACACTGCTCCTTGTGATTACCACTTTTCTTAATCAATAATTTACGGGTTGCCTGAAAAGTGTTATCGTTTTTATGACGCCATTGCTGCGACGGACGAAAAGGATTCGTCCATTACAACGTATAAAATACACATGCAACTTATTAGCTTATTACTATCTTCAATCTCTTCTCTCTCATCACGTGTTTACCTACATTTGGCTAACAGTTTAGTATATTAACCGTATTTTTCTTCGTTTATTAAGTAACTATAAAGCCGCAGGCATCTGCATTAGCATCGTGCTCCATAAACTCCGTAATCATCCATTCATACCAGTAGCAAAGTATAAATTATGGGTTTAGCAGTGCAATCAATGTTCTGCTAAACGTATACAAAGATGCATCGCAGGATTTCAGGCTCAGTAGTAAGGCATTTCAATATCTAGTAACACGAACGGTAAAAGACCATTGGTCTGATGTGTTGGGCAAACGTGGTATTAATATGAAAGGGTTCGCATTCGATCTGGAGAGCTGCAGTCCTTCTATTAAAAGGCTTGGGGATCGAGATTGAATTATTTTGCAGAGACAGATAAGCAATGTGGGTTTTATGAGTAATCGGTAAACAAGAATTTCAAGAAAGCATGAACGACGGAGGAGTTGTGGTCTCAAACGTGGACGTTAAAAACAGAAGCGTGTTATACAGTTAAGAGTACTTTCAAGCCTATCTCAATTGTAGCCTGGGCACCCAGAAAAGACTTCAATACAATTGTTAACATGGATCGTGACAAGCGGATGTGCAATGTTATGCTTAAGCTATAGAAATAAATATAGCTTTAGATTGTAGAGTTTTCGAAGCGTAAGGTAAACTTTAGCTCGAGACATTATCAATGTGGGGTCCAAGGTTGAGCTAGAGATCAAGACATTGCACTGAATCTGCAGATATCGAGATTTATATCGAGATTGAATGACCTAGCGCGAGCAGAGTTGAAGGATACGACTTTAGTCTTACTGGAGTTAATGCTCAGCATATTATCTATCAATTTTTTTTTAATTCGATTTTTCAAGTTCAAGTTTCCTTTCATATCTAGCGTTAGTAAAACATGCACACAACAGCAAACAAGTTGAATGAAATTGCAATTATAAGCGAAAGCCTTCAATTCCTCCAAGTCGTTGAGAAAGGTGCTCGCCCACGTTCTACCTTGAAGATCGACCTAAATGACTTATTTATTGAAGAAAATCAAAAAGTATTGAATTCATACATATTTTTTAAAAATCCTGTGAATCAAAATAAAGAAAAAGAAAATTCGATATTCGATCAAGAGCGACATCAACGTGAAAAAGAAAAAAAGACACAAAAAAAAAAAACAAAATGTTATCTAAAATCCTATACGCCATTCAGATATTATCGTCTAAGCTTCACTAACCCACAATTGATTTATAGGTGAACTTATATGACTTAAATACAAGCTAATCTGAATATAATTTTCTTTCTTATTAGGTTAAAGTCCTTTGGTATGATTTATAATGTGTTTTTGCTGCTTAACCCTTCCTATCTAAACCTGAGTAAATGAGTTTTGACGTAAGAGCTCTTTAAAAATGCTGTGTTTCCTTAAGATTTATGATTATTTTTGCAAAATCATTTCCTAAGTTGTGCAGAAGCTCACATTAAATTACCCTAATTAAACTGATTAAAATGAAAGAAACAAACAAAAAATAAATAATTATAATAAAATTGCTTATCATTCCTAGCTATAAAAAATGAACGCAAAAAACTAAACAATTTTTCACAAACTCTAAGCGATGATAACTGCAGGTAAGAGAAGACACTCTTCTGATTACTTATAAACGCGCGCACATACACACCCATATACACATACACACACACACACACGCACACTATATATATTTCGCTGTGATTGGTTAATTAAAGATCGCACCTTATCGCCAAACAGTGAAACAGTTAAGCCGAACTTTTACGAATCGGTTGAACACTTATACCAAAATTATAAAAGACAAAAAAAAAAAAAAAGAAAAGAAAAACACAAAAACAAAAAGTGAGCGAATGAGTACAAGTTTGCTTATGCTCTCCAGCGCACTCTTATTTAAACGATATTTACATAAGTGAGTGATAAACACAATAAACGAAACAGTTCTCACTTTGGATTTTATTCAAACAGGATCTGCACGTATATTACGTTGTATCAAGTTTTAAGCCAACATCAGTCTAAAGTGGCCATAACTAATAAAAACATCTCAAAAAACGCTCGCTTGTGCTAAAAATTGTACGAAACGTTTTATCAAAATAACCAAAAAAAAAAAAAAAAATAAAAAAAATAAAAAAATAAACAAAAAAAAAAATTAAATAAATAAATAAATAGAAAAAGAAACAGAAAAAAGAAAAAAAGAAACTTACAAAAATTAACATTTTCAAGATATATTCACCGCTACCAGTGTCTAGTTGAAAACAGTATGATTTCGCAAACCGTCGAGTAAAGTTTTAAGTAAGAAGAAAAATCAAAAAATTTTAATTTGCAAAACTTCAAAGATTTTATGGCTCATTTTATAGCGTGAAATCGTGTTTTGTATCTTTTAGCTAATAACAAAAAAACAAAAAACGCAAAAAAATAAATAAATAAAAAAAAATTAAAAAAATACAAAATATAAAAAAATAAATTACTAGCAAGTGCTTAAGAACTGATTTTTTTTTTTAATTTATAAAAAAAAAAAAATAAAAATAATAAGAAAAAAAACCAAACAAACATAAATTTTGAAATCGTAAAAAATTTAAAACCAGAACCGTTTTCTTTACGGTTTTGAAAGTAAATACTTGATGAAACAAGTTTTGAAATGAAATTAAATTGTTATTAATAAAGAAAAAAAAGAGCAAAAAATAAATAAATAAATAAATAAATAAAAAACATTCCATTTAAAATCGATTTCTGGTTAATTTGTTAATTAATTGAAATAAATATTTCGTTGGTCATATATTTTATTATCACGGAAATGTAAATCATTCGCCCCCCGTACGCGTTAATCATTTTTCATAAGAAAAATTGAGAACAATTTTTTCATTATTGAAAAATCGAAAAACGTTTAGATTAACTTGAAAAACCAAAAAAAAAAAAAAATTAATAAATATAAGCATAAAAAAAGCAAAAAAAAAAAAAAAAATAGATATATGCCCGTTTATATCTGAAATTACAAAAAACACACCCAGGTAGCTTTACGGGCTTGAAAATTTATCACATTTTTCTAAGGTAAGTTTCAAAATGTTTTGGCTCCTTTTTTGTTTAATTGAAATGAAATTTTCACGTACTGTTACGGCAAGTGGAATATATTCGGAATATGGAGGGACATCAGGTTAACAATTAAAGTTGATCTCCATAGACTATCAGGCTACATAGATCATGCTTTTGCCATTCATTTGATAACAACACAGAAATAGTTATGCGATAGGCTCGATAAGGTCTCTTGATACGCGATACCTTCTAGAGTACTGTGGAGCGATTTTAGTCAAATCGCTCAAGATCCGTAAGAATTAGGATAGCAAGCGGCATATCTCTTTCTAAAATCCAAGTAATCAGACCATTTTCTTCTCAAAATCAAGTGAAAGACTAAAAATAAAAAAACATTCGTATTACGGGATTTCGAAATCAATGATAATCTAAAGAAGTAAATTGCATTGGCCCTAGGAGGAGGTATTTTAAATGTCTATCATTCTCGGCTGCTTTCCAAATGCAAAAATCGCATTGATGGGCCGACTAATCGGACCTTGGAAACCAAGCTTAAGTTCATTGCCTGGTCAACCTTACCTTTTCAACTATAAACTTACTTGGAGGCCGATTGCAGGTTGATCAGCTTCTTGTTTCAATTCGACGAGACCGGACTGACAATTTGAATGTACCCTGAGTTTCAGTGATCTGCACGTAACATGAAATTTCCTTCCTTTCCTTCCTTTTGTCGAAGTATAATTTAAGGGCAGAATCGGTAAAAATTATACCATTCCTCCGCTTATAGAAATCATTTTTCTTTCAGCCGATCAAACCGATCGTACTGTTGCAACATGTAACTTCTGGTAGAGCTAAATATACAGCCTGTGTCGACGTACATAACATCCTGAAGGACTTAAGATAGACTCGCTTTTTTTTTACCCATCGAATCAGAATTATGTTTTAGGCTTGTTTTTTTTTTGCTAAATTCAATAGTTGTCTTCTCTCTCATTGAATACTTGAGTAAACACAGTGAAAAGCTAATTGGTTCTCTTAGACAGACTCATTACCGGATGCGGTTGGATCCATTCAAAGTTTTCATACTTTCTCTCACGATTTAGCAAATGCACAAAATATAAGATTTTTTTTTGATCCCTAGCTATGCAAATACTATTGCAAATGCTTTTGACAGCCCAATAAGTTATTATAGCCATCACCGAACGATGAGGGGTATAGGCATTTTGTCAAAAAGTTTACAACGCCCAGACGGAGGCTTCAGAGGCCACGCAAAGTATATATGTTCTTGATCGGCATCAAATTCTGAATTCTCCGTCTGCCCGTCTGTATAACGTCTATCGTAAACATTCGCCTGACCGCGAAAATAAACCTGTCATCTTCAAATTTGGCAGATATATGGCAACTTCTTGCACGTAAGTTGGCATTGAAAATGAGGCAAACTGTTCAGAGGAAACGCCTACAGAAAATTGAGGACATCTCTGTTTGTAAAAAAAAAAAGTAGAAAACCCATAAACTACAGCAGATAAATCTAAAATTCTAAAAATTTGAAGATACTGTAAAAGTTCTACAAAAATGAAAAAGTCGACCACGCCTACTTAATTTTATAATATATCAGAATTTCATTTTTCTTTTCAAAGCTTTTATCACGCAAGCAAGAACCAAGCTTCAAAAAGCCCATAAAGTATATGAATTCTTGGCCGGTTTTGAATTCGAAATGCGCCTAAGCATATCCGTACGTTCATCTGTCCATCTGTCTGTCTACGCAACAGTATCTGTGGTAAACATTCGTTCATTTAGAAGTTTGCAAAAGAATTTGAAAACGACTCGAACGAACGAAAAGTTTTCAAAGAACACGCCTACCACGCCCACAAGTCTGTACAACAAAAACTGTGAACACCTTTGCTCTCCGGGCTTTTTGGCTTGTCATTCATAAAGTACAACACATACATCACATTAATTGCCACTTTGCAGCCATCCAACATTATTGAGTATAAAAATGTAGTTCTTTTCCGACCGAATATAATTTTCGTACTTGTGACTATTAGTACATCCTCTTGCAAGTCGCAATAGATGGACAGCTGGCATCTTAAACAATATGTATAAAAATGGGCGAGAGCTCCTTTCCGAGTGGATACCGCATTGACTCGTAGTGAAACAAAAATATCAACTTACGAATTGAAATTCGAATACCCGACGCAGCCGTCTGGTCCCCAGCGACAATCGTTTGGTTGCGGTTCTCAATACGATGTTCCAGCGAGAAGAGTTCGAGTTAAATGATTAGATCTTTTGGGAACTTTAAGTGTACTTCGAATATCTGGAAACAAAATTTTCTCCAAAAGAAGCATGAAAAGCCGAGACGGTTATAGTTGAAGGAGACTCGATTGATAAGTTGAATGAATTCGAACTTTTCAAAAAAAAATCATACCTTTGCTTAGAATTATTGGTCAATGTATTGTATGTTACAGAAAATGTAAAACGCAAGGAAGAAGATCCATGACGATAATGTCCACTTAGTTAAATTGCCCTCATATTAAATATGGGGGTGAAAATGGTCGCGTTCTCGATTGATCAACCAATCCCTTCGCAATTGGGAAGCAACATTAGAGTTGATATCGAACTTGTAACTAAAATGTTAACCAAATGTGAGGAGGCATTTGTCTTCTATTGTCGGTCCCACGGTACTAAAATTAAAAACTCCAGAATGTATATACATTTTTTCTATGCATACTTCTGGATGCTATAGGTGATATTATAAATATTAATGCATGAATGCAGGCGTACATGCTTTCAAGCAAAAAGGAAATATATGGCTACACTCTACATAACAGCTAGTAGCAGTGATGGGAGTATATATGATATTGGATTGAAAAAAATAATTTGTATAAAACATTTTTAGGTTAATAAAAAAATCGACTATATATGATTTATATAGAATTTCGATTATTTTATATGCCCAGGCGCGGAGAAGAAATTTGAAAAAGCTTTTATCATTTTTTTCTGTAAATTTTCAAAAATAACTTCTTCTTTTTTTTTACCCTACACAACTTATGGTACAGTGTATATTAAGTTTGTCGGGACGTATGTAACACGCAAAAGGGCCATCTTTTATTATACCGATCGATTTGGGGTCATTTACTCTAAGCCTCTGTCTCCGTCTGTTCGCCTGTCTATCTGTCTCTCTGATATCTGTCCATGAATATTTGTGTTCAAGGTACAAGTCACAATTTTTAAAATACTTTTTTGACAATCACATGTCAACACTTCAGCGATAATGTAAAAGCGATCAAAACTACACAATTTCCGTTTTTCAAGGGTTAAAAAACAAGTAAACATTACATAGGTTAACGATGATTCTTTTTCGAGTGAGGGCATCTCAATCTCAGCCTTTGCACTGAATGTACGAAACTTGACATGTTCGACATGATATGTCCATGGGTGAACAACATCTGTCAGGATAAGGATACGTAAGAGAAATCTAAGCAACTACGCACATATGACTTAGGTTTAATAAAGAACGTGAAAAGCTTGATCAAGTTAGGCTACTTCACCATTTTATTTGCTGAAGCAAACTACGTTTCCTGCTGAAAATTTTACTGACAAGGTTACGTGTGATTGTCCGCCCAAGTTCACACATCAAGCATATCGATTTTTGGTTTTGATCACCACTAGCGGGAATGCAATTTTTTCCATTTTTTCTTCTTCTTTTTTTTATTGTCTTAAATTATTTTTAAAAAATATAAAAATTGATTGCAAAAAGAATCAAAAAGATTGCATTAAGTGGTTCAAGAGAGGGGCTTTCGCAACTTAGACCTAGAGCCGTGTTATTAGTGTTTTGAATTGGTATTGGTGAATATAGAAAGTGTTTGGAAATGAAAATCTTTTAAGCATAATTCTGCCAACGGCCTTAAATGTGTCTGAAGCCATAAAATCAGTTACAGTTGAAATTTCTTCCAATGCGTATTTCTGAAAAACCATATTTTCCAAGGTGACCCACGCCGTTGAATGTTTCAATTTCCGCTTGAAAATTAGCTCCAAGTCTAAAATTAGGCTTTCGACTGAGCATCGAACGAATTTTTGGGATAATTGAAAAATTCTCCATTCCACGGCGGAGTATCGAAGGATTTTTCTCAAATACAGGGGAACGCTAAATGAATAAATGAAAAGAATTTAAATGCAAGTCGTTTAAAAAAAAAAAAAAAAGTCAACGAAAGCCTGCACAATATTATCAAAAAATCTTTGGTTTGTTGTTCTAAATGATGAAAAATTGCGCCAAAGGCCAAGAAGACAAGAAACCTTTGTTTGCATTTTGTTTGTAAGAAATTTGGAAAATTTTCTTTTTGTCTTCTTGAAAATAAATTAAATAAAAGTAATTTATATTTTGTCGCCTCACGGCGAACATTTATAGTCTTTTTTACTTTCGTTCTTTGTATGTGTGTATTACATTGGAACTCGAGAATATTACTCTTATTGTCTTGACTGATGAGAAAAATGACATTCACAATAAGTATCGGCTCTACTCTTGTTTACCAAAAAAAAACAGAAATTACTTTACCATGTTACCATTTTAACGCTCTAACCGAGCGAACAGTTGTTAAAGAAAACATAAGAAAAATGGACAAAATCGTTTCGGTAGATCGAAAAGTGAAGATGCTTGCGATGAGCTGACATCTCAAAGTTAACTGAAGGCAATGCATTTACTGAGCGAATTTGTTTACTTTCGACAGTAACGATGGCTCGATGGCTCACACCATTTTGTTCACGCTATTTAGGGGGAATACAAAGGATTCTTTCATTCAATATGCGACAATGGACGAAACATTGGCTCGCCACTACATTCCAGAGTCAAATCGGCAATCAATCGAGTGGACAGTAGTAGCCGGCAAAAGCAATCGAAATAATGAAGGTTCTTACCATTCATGGCTCGGTCAACCGCCTTGACATGTATGATATTTGTAAGCAGTAGAGAGAGAGAGAGCAGTGCTATACTATAGCTGTAGAACTATAAAAAATTATCGGTTGGATAGCAAATTTTCGTATAGAGTGGTTTCATATGGTAGATCTTTGTTTTTGTTGCTTTTACAATTCATTTCATTCATTAAGAAAAGTATTTTTGATTTTTCTTGTATATATATATATATATATATATATATATATATATTTGTCCATTTTTATGTTAAACAATAATTGATTTTATAAGCCAGTTTGCATGTTAGAAAAATCCACATTTGAAACTTATTTAAATTTAAACTGATATTTTTTCGTTAACTTAATAACTAACTAACTAACTAACATAAGCTAAAGTACGTTAATAAATATAATAGATAATCGCGACAAAGGAAAATAGAAATTATAGACAAAAGAATTCCCATCAAATTTATAATTTTACTGAGGCAAATGTGATTCTTACTAATACATAAGAACAATTGCAACGCTTACCTATCTATGTGTGGGTAAATAATTTTGAGTTTCCGTTAGTTAAGGTTTTTATTTTATTTTATTTTTTTATTTATTTTTTATTTGTTGTTGTTGTTGTTTTCTTCTAAAGTTCACATACTCAAATATATGTATAAATAACGGCAGCAGCGCGAAAGCTTAGTTTGCATACTTCTTATTAGCGAATACCATAACTTGATCGACATATTTGTAAATGAATGATGAAAAAAGAATTGTATAGATTACAAATTGTTGTTGTTGTTGTTGTTGTTGTTGTTGTTGTTGCTCTTAGTTAACGAGTTATTCTCACCTACTTGAATTTGTCTCCTGAACTGACTTTTTTATTCTAATTATTGCTTGGATCAAGTGAAAAATGTAGGAAAAAATATTATTATTATTATTATTATTATTATTATTATTATAAATTTAGCCAGAGAATAAATTGTAAGACTAAATAAAGTCTTAAAGTACTAGCATCTAAGGCCTTCGGGTTCATTAAAAAACTTTATCGCACTTGAGATTTGAACCCACGACCATTGAATTGCTAGTCGAGACTCTTGCCTACTCGGCTACTCAGGCGGATTAAAAAAAAAAAAAAAAAAAAAAAAAAAAAAAAAAAAAAAAAATTGATTAAAAAATAAAAAAACTTGAATTAACTGTTAGCTTAGCGATAGGATATATATATACGAATTTAATCTTAAGTTGTGGCAAATAATGTCGAAATATGGCTCTAATATCACGCACGCAGACAACGTACCACTGGTCTAATCTACATCAGCGATTGATTTATGAGTGACATACTATCATTTTAAGAAATTCAAGTCGCTGTTCTAAATTTAGGCAAATTAAATAATTATATATTATATTACGTCGTACGGTTCTAATCTTTACGATTGCCAAAAAATAATTAACAACCGAAAAAAAAAGTTAAATTCAGCAAAAATTTGACATAAAGCCGTTTAGCAAACATGTTTATGGCTTATTTATAATGATTTCAACATACCTGTGTACACCTTTAGAACTTGTTGTTTGAAGAATTTTATCTCAAAGAAACAAAAAGCAAAAACAGAAGAAGTTAACTGTTTTATTTATTTAATAAAGTACGTGTGTGTGTGTGCTTTTTTTTCTGGTCAGCAATAAAAACGCTCACAGCTTCTGGCAAGAAATTTTTTATTTTTTTTTTTATCTTTAAATTTTTGCTTAATTTATTAGTTAAATCTTAAGTTATCAAAAATTTATTTAAAGAGAAGAATTCTCTTAAAAAAAGTAACAATTTTTTATTTGTACAGTAAGTCAATAGCCTCATACGAGGATTCTTCCAATTCTTAAATGCTTTTCTTCTACAAATTAATTCTTACAATTCATTTAATTACATGTTATAGGGTGTTCAAAAATTTAAGCAACACTTGAATAGAAAACAGGATTATTTTTTTTTTCTTTTTTATATCACAATATCCATAATATAGATGGAATGTTATATGCAATAGAATATCTTTGTTGGCTCATACGCACTCCATAAAGCATTTTGCATAAATATGGCGGAATTTCGTTAATGCAGCATCGAATCTTCTTCCTCAATCATGTTTGTGGCTGTTCTTTCGTTGACAAAGACCTTTGACGTCAAATAACGCTATAAAAAGAAATCGAGTTATATTGAAGCATAAGATCTAGGGAGACAAGTTTGATCAGCGAAACGAGAGAGTACACGACCAGGGAATGCCTCATGCACTCACCGGATGTATGGCATGCGTTATTATCGGGTTGAACTCAGATAACGTTCACCTCAATATCGTCCACCAGTAGCAGTCGTTGTTTGACCAGGCAAAAGCGCCACCAAACTGTGCCACGTTGTGAATGCATTTGTTTTTCGGCAATCATGACGTGTGCGGCAATTATGACTGACGGTCAAGGAAGCCAGTAAGATGATCTTGTTTTGTACGAAATTTGCGAGATGTGGCGGTCCAATGGTCATTATTTGTGAAATATTGTTCGATAGTGAAAATGCGTTGCTCTCTCCTCTCATAATCCTGTCATCTGTCAAACTCTTTTCCTTTCTTTCCATCATAAATGGCGACAAAATCAAATCTTGCGTAAATTGTGGTATACATTATATAAATGCGGTTAAAGTTGAGCACATTAACTGTAAAAGTTAACTTACAGTTTAATTTTGATTTTAATTTCTTTTAATGTTATATCGAAAAGTTACTTTATTCAAAAGCAAAATATTTCAAATATTTTGTAGTCAATGATAGACAAGATAGATTGGGAGTGGTAGGTGTGTGTGCGCGGCGAACCCTGTAGATAAATGTTGAATAAGACAATGGCTCTGCCGTTTGTGCTTTGTGTGTGTGTGGGAATTCACACACAAGTAAATGTCTGCACTGAAAACGAAAGGTGAACAAAGCGAGCGTCCGATTTGCTATTTGTTGAATATAAGAAAGAAAGAAGTAAAGATTTTGAAAATGTATTTAATGCCGTAATGATATAACTTGTGGGACAATCTTCCAACCGACAATAGAATGAACGAACTTCAGCTAGGCTATGGCCGATCCTTGATCAGCTGCCGTATCACAATGATTGATGATTTAAAAAAGGAAGAAAGTCATTGTTAATTTTCATATAAAAAGTAATCGAGAAAACCAAATTGTTCTGATTCCTGCTCACGCATCTGTTGTTTAACTATTAATTAACGCTAGCCGTGCCAAAGTGCTCTAGGTCACGTGTACCGTTTTTTGTAAACATGTTAACACATTTAATAATTACGCATAAATTGTTTTTTTTATCGTTATTTGAGAAAATATATATTTGACCATGCTGCGTGTACTGTTATCGGTACATGTTTTAAGCAGGTTTGTCAACATCATTACATTGAATAAAATACTGATAACAATAATTAATTTTTAGAATCTAACATCTAATCGAATTTAAACAAGAACATTATACACCGACTTTTAGATACCCTATATCACTTCGTCTACTATAGTTATCGATTCGTTTAAATTTAGCAAACTTAATTTTCTTCGCGAAAATTTCATTATTTTCCAGTTTCCGTCATAAAAAACTAGAAATTTGACTTACTCTCCATATAAGGACTTGCTTTTTATATATGTTAGGGTGAAAAGAAAAACCCTATGTGGTTCAAATTCCAATTTATTTTAATAAATTGCTGCTACAGACCAATTTTCATCATAAAATATTAATAATTAAATCGTTTTCTGATGGGCTTACTATCCATGAGAAATCTTATATAGAGTCTGACCAAGAATTAGATCCATGTAGTTCATATTTGGGTCTAATTAATTATATTAAGTTTATGTAGACGTATGTAACAGGCAGAAGAGTTTAAGCTAGACTCGCCTTTTTTTATACTTCAGAATCACTTTAATCGATCTAAGCTTGTCTGTCCGTTTGTCCATCTTGTTCTCTTTTATGCAATCTATAGATGAAATTTATTACACCATCATATTGTAAATATTGAAAATTCTTCAGATGAGACATCTCACTACAGGATGATATAGGGTATTTACTAGCAGACCCTGGTCCACTGTAATGTTTTTACCTTTTTTTTATTTAAAAGAAAATCTTTCACATGAAAAGCATTTCGTGGGCGCTCGAATTGAACTGAATTATATTGAAGTTATGCTGAAATTTAGTTTGCCAGGGCAAGGGAAAAGCAAACTTTACCTCTTTGCTTTGGTCTGCACCGGTCTTGTATCTAATCTTTACCAAAAATAATAACAGTAATAAGGAATTTCCCCACTCTTAATCTAAGCGCACTGTAAGATCCCTTAAAGAATTTCTTGTGATCCTGATGTGTTTTGCAGTTTCCTTTGCGGTTCTAAATTCGCGAAATCGACGACAGTTTATGACTTGGAAATATTTGATAATTGCACGACTCTACACAACATCATTCATTTCTACGATTCTTTTTCAGTTGTCCAGGTTACTAAGCAATCTTTTACAAAAAAAAACTCATGTGGAAATAAGTAGAAAAAAATCCGAATGGTAATCGGGCCTTAGGGCATGGGGATATAACAGCTTCCATGGCGGAATCGTTCTCATTGATGAACTTTACTTTTATTGCATTCGCTGAATCGCTTCATTTGGCTTAAACGATTAACTCGAATCCTTGTCTTGAAAGTAATTGCAGAATTGACAGAAATTCCGTTCTTGTGCGTTCGCATCGTTACAGCGCGGTCAAGCTTTAACAAGCATCAGTAATTACCCTGGCATATGGAAACAATTCGAAGTTTCGCATAAGAAGACAACAGAATAAATCAATGGCTAGAGAGTCGAGTTAACTTGAAAAATGAAGTTCCACGTGGACCGTCCTATATTTGCGGTATTGCACTTCTCAAGCTAAAGGGCAAACAATATTTTGACTTTTGCTTATCGAAAAAAAACTAATTTTATCAACGTCATCTTTGTGTGTGTTGGCCTTATTTTCAAGTTAATGATCTTCACTTAAATCAATTTGTGCTCGCTCATGGTATTTTCCACAATTTATAATCAATTATTTAATCAATTAACTTATACTCTTTCCTAATTGCCGTCAAAAAAAAAAAACTTTCCGGTAGTGTTTTTTTTTTTTTTTTTTTGCTATAGAGCAACTAATCTAATTATAATATTTTCACACCTCGCCAGACTGAGAATATATTTTTATTTTATTTTATTTGATTTTTATTTCATTTACTTATTTTCTTTTCTTTTTTTTTTTATATTATTTTGTTAATTAATTGCTTACAAATTGCTACGTATCTCCTTTGTTTTTATGAATGAATTAAAAAGAAAAAAAAAAAAAAGAAAAGAAAAATAAAAACAAAAACAAAATAATAATAATAATAATAAATAAATAAATAACAACAAAGCGAAAAGAAAAAAAAAAAAGAAAAACTAATTTAAATATCAATAGATTTGAAATAACTATAATCTTAATTTTCTCAATTAAATTGCAATTTCTACTGGTGTATGCTTATAATTATCAAGAGTTATTAGCATTTTATTTAAATTTAATGAATTTTTTATTTATTTATTTATTTTTTTTTAATTAATTTTTTCAATTCTTATTTAAAGACTTTTTAAAATGTGAAAAGGAGAGAAAAACGGCACTTCCTTAAAAATGAATGTGTTCATAAGTGATGTGTTAAAATCGAAATTAAACGAGACGAAACGTCATGTATAACGTTATCTCTTAAATGTATATGAAAAGTGCAAACACCATTTCGCACCATCACATCAACCGATGTCTTGATGTAGTGCTTAAGTGTGCTTAAGTAAATAATAAACGTGCACACACACACACAAACACATATATTGACACTTGCACATGTTGTCATGTTCATTGACACTTCAATCAATTACGACAAATGTTCTCATTTCGCAAGTGAGCGGGGAATTTTATTTAAAAAAAAAAAAAGAAAAAAAAATCATAAAAAAACATATAAAAAAAACATTTAAAAAAAACATTTAAAAAATGAAATGTAAAACAAACTAAAAGTACTTGAAATTTTTTTGTATATACGTACGTGTAAAAATCACCTGTCACTTGAAAAAAATTTGTTTTAAAGATTTTTTCCTTCTTTCTCGATATTCAATAATCACAAAGATCGAGTTTTCATACTTTTCATTAGTAGGCAGTAGCGATGCGGTATAGCAGTTGTTCTTAAAGGAATTAAAATGCGAGACTTTGTCTCCGACATTTCTCATCTCAAAACTGAAATTCTTGAGGCACGTTTTCAAGTTTACTTTAATGAATGATTTTCAACACCCGCTAGATCAGTCGAAATATTTCGAATTAATTTCTCAACGCGTTGTGATCTCGTCCAATCTCTTGTAGAGATTGAATAAAAATTTCTTAGTAATTTCCCAGAGATATTTATGATAAAGAGTGCAAGAATGCCTCGATATTTTCCCATAACTTTTCCCGTCTATTCTGCTCAATTTATTTATTTTTTTATTTATTTCTTTAACTTAACAGTCGAATTCAATTGACTCTTAGAAGTAAATCTTATACTTACTAAGGCGAAGTAAAGAAAAAAAAAAGAAAAAAAGCATGTACACAACTAACATAAAGACACACCCACAACCATTATAGTTTCAAGGGTGCAAGTCAAACCCTAAGTCGTTGCAAACATACAAAAGCTTGGCAACTGATAACAGTAAACAACACCAGTTAATTTTCGAATCATAGTCAGATGTTACGACTGCAAATTAATTTAAGCGCGGCATAGGCAAATCGCGTGTATTAAGCATAGTTGCTTTGATAGGCTTTAAAGCCTATCCGATATTGGGATTAGGTGATGGACATCGTTTAGGTTTCTGCAAACAACTCAAAACGGCTTGAACACAGCTCATCATTATATTTACATTGATCAAGCTTAATGAAGAAGAACTCGAAGGGCCTAGAGAAGCGATTAGAGACATTAAAGTTCATCGCACCAAGTAAAGTGGGCGAAATGATTGGGGGCCATTTACTAGCTTTTATTAAGAAGGAAACATCGAGAATAAATTTATGCTTCTCGAGTGACGGTAAGGAGGATAGGTAACACAAGCAACCTATTTTCATAACGAGCCAGCAGATCTCAAGCGGATCTCAGTCCAATAAACGCTGTAATAAAATTTCATGGTGAGAAAGAAAGCGAAAGAGAGAGAGAAAGAAGAGTTTCAGCAATCATACTATGAATGATGAATGAACGATGAAATAATAAAATTAAATAATATCCATATGTATACATATATATATATATATATATATATGTATATATAAAAGTTAAATAATATCTTTTGTAAAATATTATCATCCAATTATTTATGGTTTATTGAAATGCGTTACTCTTAAGAACAAGTTCCAAACTCTCGACTCATCTTAGGTCCCTTACAAGTCGAGCTAATGTATAAACGTTTCGTATAAAAATTTCAAGACTTAATTGACTTTGTGTGTTTTCCACGTCCAGATCATTAATTTTAAGCAATAAAATTATCTGAAACCTTTTTCTGATATCTAATTGAAATTTTAAATATTTATTTCGAGATACCCTTTATATGTTAATGATGCGTTCATCTCAGCCCATAAAAATTACATATTATACGTATTATATATACATTTTATTAAGTTTTTAATTCAACTATAAAAAGTTAAATGAAAACGAGTAGGAAATTAATTGCCATTTTGTAACGAATTTTGACCACCTTATTGATCCACCTTAAGCCCAAAAATCGATATGCTACAATTTTCAGATCAGAATCTCTGGCTTTAGTGAAAAAACAATGGATGTGTGGAGGGACATAATTTGATCACATTTTTGTCTTTCCACGGTCAAGAATGTCGGCATTTTATAGTGCTTGTAATCGGTATTTTTCAATTTTGTAAATAGAATGTGACAAGTCTAGTATACTCTACCTTGAGTTAGTGAGCATAATATTCAATAATCAAAGAAAAAGGAAAGTATTTGGATGAGTTTTGGGGTGATTATCTGAGTCGAGTTATTTTTTCTTTTAACTACGAACTACCTTTGAAGTCAGCATAAATAAAATTCACACCTTCCTCATATTTGCGGTAAGATGATCACAATCATTTTTATCCAAAGTTTTCAGGTGACGCTCATGAACAATTGTAACGTATTGTATTGTATTTTATTTCAATATTTGCACCAAGTTATGCAAAAAAATGTTCACTTATTGTGAACGGCCCGATGGACGGATCATATTAGTATTTAAACTTGATTTTTTATCAAGTGATAGCAATCTCCCTCCTTAAAGTCTTGATATGCTTGAGGATTACGGTAAACGATGGCATGCCCACAAATGGACGGACGGACTTGGTTAATTTGATTCGTAAATTTAATATTAATCAGCAATCAGCTGTATTTTAAAGTATCACTGATGCCGCTCCATTTCCAAATTTTACAAGCGAAAGTACAAAACTAGAATATTTTTATCAATCGGTGAAAGCTGGTGTAAAAAGCTTAAGCTTCCGCAAGAAGACGCTTTTTTTCTTTTTATTTTTATTTTTTAAAAATCACACCGATTTCTCCCTACAAAAATCTCTTCAAATCCGTAGTAAATATAAAAATAATAATAAATTTCCTTGACATTAATTGAGAGAATACAATTTTTAAATTGTAAATTAAGTTATATTTACAGCCTATTAAACGAGATAAACGAGGTGTTAAAACTCTTTTTTTCGCAAGCGAAAAAGAAAGCGAAATTATAGCACGGCAGCGAAGAAAGCTATTCATCCTTATAAACAATTATTACATCAATCCATTGCGAAAATTGACGTCATATGCTTGTTTAGTAGACACGTGTAATGAAGAGATGAAGAGATGAAAACACAAACAAACAATCATATAATCACCGCTTGTTAAAAGAGAAGAAAAGTCTCTTAGTCACAATGCATACAAGTATACTATTAGGCACTTGATCTGTCTGTCGTACATATTAATAAAACTGATGTTTACCGACTGATAAGCGGGACGTATGAGTAATTATATTTATATTATTAATTAAGAAAATCACATAAGAAGCGTAA
Organism: Glossina pallidipes; assembly: GCA_000688715.1. Classification (NCBI taxonomy): domain Eukaryota; kingdom Metazoa; phylum Arthropoda; class Insecta; order Diptera; family Glossinidae; genus Glossina; species Glossina pallidipes. Next base: position 3,705,689 of record KK499767.1, read on the forward strand.
AGGAAAATTACTATGCTATCATGCGTGCATTAAAAAGAAAAAAGTGTAACAAGAAGTGATTGCTCGAAATTCATTGAGCGATAAGTGTAATAATGAACTCATGAAATTATTTTAAATTATTTCAATTATTTGGCAATGGATTTTAGATATTCACTATACGCCCACAACAACTACATTATATGCTTCTCTTATAAGGCTTTTTATATTAAAGAATCTTTATACCCTACAGCATTTGTAATAAAGGGTATATTAGTTTGTGCGGACTTATGTGACACCTAAAAGACTTTCAGATAAACTCATCTTGTATTGTACCGAACGATTCAGAAAATTATTCTTCGCTTGTCTGTCCGTCTGTGTGTCTGGTGTCGGCCCATGATTTTTGTGTTCAAGCTACAGATCGCAATTTTCGATTGGCGTGTAATGGTCCAAGGACGACTGCTATTGAAAAAATTGCAATTAATTCTGTATTTTCGACAACAAAGTGTTTTGCTATACGCATACTTGACAATACCCAAACATGATCTCTGAAAATTAGGGCTAGTTAAACCTTCTCGGTGGACACTCTGTCAGCGATGTCCTACAAGCTTGATATATGTCGTCGTACAGTGAGAAGCGCCAAGCTGCTTAGGCCTTAGATTCGATCAATGCTGCACTTATAGCAAATCTTTCAGTCCTAAGCCAAAAAAAACGTCCGCGGAGCTTCAACGAGAAAGTAGAGTGCATACCGAAGTAATTCGCACTTTAATGTTTTGTTTTCGGGCTCGTGACTAAAACTCGCCTTCACCTTTGTTGTTTTTCTCTTTTTCTTTTTAAGAAAATTTTAAAAACTTTTACAAATTTTTTAAAAACTTTCGCTATAAAGACCGGTTTTGATAGGCAATCTTTTATATAACAGGTGCTTATATCTGATTCTATTAAATTAAATTTCATTTCATTATTCTATAAAGTGCTCATGCATTCGTTTTTTTTTTTTTTTTTTGAAATTTATGCCAAAATTAACAAACGGTGTTTGAAGTAGTAAAAAAAAACCGAACATTTATTTACATTTTTTTTTTATTTTTTCATTTTTTTTTTGTTTTAGTTATGAAGACTAAAACGTGATTGGTATGAAATTGTATTTTTTTTTGTTTTTTTTTTTTTTCTATTATACATAAAAAATACATTACATAAATAAATGACCATCAATCAGTAGTCAGCAATTTATGACGTCAGTTTTGAAGGCTGAAATTTATTTGTTATTATTTCTTTATTAGCTTGTTGCATGTTACGTTTATAAGTATAAGTGGTTAATACCAAACTGATCTAGTTTTAACCAGTTTACTTTTATTTCTATTTTCAACTTAATAAGAAGTGTGTGCATAGATTGTGTGCAACTAAAAATAACTGACCATGTAACCATGTTGACTTGAGTATGCGGTGTTATGTGGAATGGTAATTATGTATGATTTGTTTGGCAAATTGTGGTTTTACTTTTAGTACAAACAAATTACAAAAACAAAAAAAAATTAAGGGTGTGAGCCATCGTGTCCGCCTTCAAAAAAAAGCACATTTTCAACATTTTTTTTTATTCGTTTTTTTTTTCGATGAAAAGTGAGATAAAAAAAACTTTGCAATATTCATGGAGGCTAGTGAAAGTGTGTGTATATGCAGTGTGTATTCAGATGTTAACCAAAAAAATAGAAAAGATATTTAATCATTTTTGAAAAATATACAAAAACTATAACAACGAAACTATTCTTGCGAGTCATCTTTGCCGTAAAAGACTCTATGGCATGCATTGTTTTTTTTTTTTTATTTTTTTTATTTAATCTCTAATGAAATAGGACAGAAATTAAGAAGAAAAAAATGCATTTCCATGAGATTGCCGAGTATTTGAAAGAATAAAAAAAGCAATCCCCGACGTCTTACACTTGATCCGCTTGAATGTTGCTTTGAAGATGTTGTAAAAAATTCCTATGAAACACTAAAAATGGTTTTACTTCAACTTTCGAAAGTCTCTTATAGATAGATATTTACTTCGTCTTCTTCTTCTTTTGATATTATTGAAAATTAGCCTCCATTGTAAGGACCATAAGAATTGTTTTGCCTCGCAAATCATCGCATGTCTTACACGGTATGGCTTGCGAAATGACATGTCAATGATTTGTTGGGAAAGACGCTGACTCCTTTCGAAGCAAAAATTGCCTCGACAAAATTGCTGTAAGGGATCGTTGTGTCGAAATGCCGACTTTCTTTCTTTCTATGTCAATAGGGATGCATTTGACACAAGCAAGCCCTTTCACAAGGGGCGAGTTTGAGCAAATGCCCCAAATTTCAAAGAATGAGATTTTTATTCCACATATTCCAGATGGATCACAGCATGTATTAAGTCAATTAAAAAAGAAATTTTCCTTTTGAAACTAAAATATGCGAAGAAGACAAAGACACTCTTATAATTTTGCCCCTGGGAGCCCACTTTCTATCGACAGTAAAAGTAAGTTCGAGATTGACTTACTGTTCATAGCTTTGTCAACCGCTCCAAGTAGGTAAAGAAAACAAAACTCGAATACGTTTGTCATCTTAAGATTGCGAGAAATTCTTAGTCAACAATTCATTAATCACTACCGGGTTTATATCCGATCTAAGTTAATTTAAATTTTGATTTGATCAATCGATTTGTTCTTTGAATGGCTCGCAATGAAATCACACAGATCGTTTTCGTCACCGATTTATAGGAAACTAGTTTGTCTCAAAGGCTCGGCCGCCGAAAGCATTTCAACTCCTGTAGAATTTCGGGTATTGAACGAATTTCACAACCACTACATTTCTATCTTCCCCTAGAGTCTTTCTATGCGTTTGAATTGATGTGCTGCCAATATTTACACATTTTACAATGCAATACAATGCAGTTGGCGTTCAAGCAAACAAACAAACTAATTTAACACGAATTGTTTTTTCTCCTTTTCTCCATACACAGCAATTATCACATTTTCGAAATGTTTTTTAAAAAAAATGAAAAAACAAAAAAAAAAACGCTTAACAAAATTTTGATTAATTTGTGACTAATCATATAAAATGTTCATTATTTTGTCAAAAAAAAAAAAAGAAAAAAAAACGAAAGCAACAAATGCATTAATTCAGTATCATATTTATTATTAATTACTTTGATAAATTTGAAAAATTATTCCCGTGAAATCTGCCAATATTTCGAAATTGTCAAAATATGACAAAATTTAATTGTTTATTAGAATAAAGCAAAACGGAAGTAAATTTCATTAATAACGCGACAAAACGAGATAGAAACATGAAATTGATTACAGAAAATGCACTTATGACATATTTTTATGACTCTCGTGGCCGGGGCACTTGACCGAGCAAACTTGATGTATACGCATTAATGATTACCTCAGACATTGCCAGATAGGAGGCGGTACGTACGTACGAGCGAACTGCAAAACCCTAATGAAAAAAGCACACAACTTCACAACTCAGGTGGTGTCGAAAAGTTTCTTCATTTCTTATTTCTCAATATCTGATGTTGTCCCGGTTGAGCGCTTTTTAAGAGCACTGGCTTTATCTATGTCTACAAATTTTTTTCCAATCGTCCTAATATTCTCATCTTTAAATCGAATTTACTTACTTAAATTACTTTTCCTTTTTCTCTATCTCTGTGCATAGAGAACAGTCATTGAGCACTTGATCAAAAGAAAAAAACTATGCTCCCCCTAAAGTTGTTCATATAATGACTTTTCAAAATAAATCGTTATATTGTAAGTGTTTAAAAATGTCTTGCGATCGAGAACCATTTTCCATAACGTTCGTCCCTCGGTCGAAACATGTGATTGAATCATATTTCATCAAACATCTCAAAAATTGCCGCCTACACAAGCTTCAGAATAAGCTTCTGATCGGATTAATCGATTATAATAAAGGAGAGGTCTATCTCAATTCCTTCTAGGTGTTTCTTACATCCACGCAAACTATTAAGCTAACATACTCTTGTTCCGCAAGTGATGTGAAGTACAACGAGTCTTGTCTACAAATTCCATTATAACCCATGATGAGTATGACACAATAGAATTTGTAGCTGATTAAGATTAAAAACTGCTTAAAGATAATGTAAAATATCTCTTCTATATATATTTGTCATCATATCATACTTGTTCTGAAATGGAAAAAGTCTTAAGCTTTTGGCAGGGATCTATAATTTTCTTGTTCCTGTGCCTTCCTGTTAAGGATACTGATTAAGTAATCATCTCAATTCATAGCTCACTTACTGGAACGCCTTTCGCTTTAATCGGCGCGCGTGTTCGTTGCATGATCACTAGTTGAGAGTAAGTTAGTTGACCTGATACTTAAAGCGGTGCATAGGATCTTGAAAGCGATATAATTTTACCTTGGAGGAGAATAAAACGTTCAAGTTGTAGAGAACTATGATAATCTATGGTCATAATAAACTGATTTGAAAAAGATCTAAGAAAATCGAACGCTTCTCTCGACTCACTTGTTAAGATTCGTTAAGAGTTTCGTCTTAAATTTCGTACAATATACAAAGCTTTCTTTATAGTCTCCTACTATCGAGATGAAAAAACTCTTAAGCTTTCGCAACGCTATACCACATTATTGCATTTTATATAAATAAATGGAAAAAATTATTTATATAAGGAAAGAGAAAAACAAAAATATATTTACTACAAATTTATTAAATAATAATTTATTTTTCCACTTAATTCCAATAACCGGAAGATAAATTATGTTGCGGTTTGACGCCAACAATTATTAATATGTATAACTATACTTTAAGCTCTTTTATGCGTGAAGGTCTTTTCATATTTATTAAAATTATTTAATTAATTTGCTTACAATAAAGTTGACTGAACTTTGATTTTTTCTTCTGTCACAAATTGTTTGTTTTTGTTTTTTTTTTTTGTTTCTTTGAAGTTGTTATTAAAATTATATTTTGTATTATGTATATATATATATATATATATATATATAAATAAAAAATCTTTTAAAGCAATAATGAAAAATATTTTAATAAGCAAAACGAATGCTCATGTATTTTCATTTTATCAAAAAACAAAAAAAAAAACAAAAAACAAAAATTAATTTCCATTGTTTAAGCTCTTTTAAGTAATTTAAACTGTCATGTCATTGTTCTGTGTGTTCTCATTTCACTTCACTCAAGTAATTGCTGAAAAAAAAAAAAAAGAAAAATAGAAATTTATATATATTTATATATATTTATATAATACTGTTACATTAATTACCTTAAATACAGTTAAATTTTTACGGATATCTATCATTTTTTTATTTATTGTGTACAATAAAGAAAAAAAAATTTTTTTTTTTTTTTTTTTTTCGTTTATTTGCATGCAAAGCAGTTATTAAAAATGAAATAATAAATAATGAACAATAACAGACAAAAGCAATAAAAAGAAAAGTAAAAAAAAAATAATAATAATATTGAACTGCGGTAAACAAGCAGTGAGTCCAGCATAGTTTAAGAGAGATTTAGAAATTTGTAATAAGTTGAAAACAATTCCAGTAGATATTCCGTATTATCATTATCGCCTAATAGATCGCTTCTAGAGATGGCTAAAACCAGATATCTTTTAATGCTTTTTACACATTTCACTGGCTCAGGGTTCTCATCGTAAATCGTTCTCATTGAAATCATTCTTTTTATAAAAACTACAAACAAAACCAAACAAGTCTCCCTAAGGAGGTCAAGCACAGTGACAACGCAACAATTCGCATACCACTTTTAGTGAGAGAAATCAAAATTAATTACTGACTCGACTAAGATTTCGTTTTCGATAAGTTGTTCAACTCACATGTTCAACTTATGTCTTATGGTCTCATAGTCTTGTCGCCTTAGTGCCAAAATCCAATAAATTGCTTACGTTGGCTTGAATTTTTTTCATAAGATGCTCAATGCTTCAGAAGTATTTACCAGATGGCGTTTTAACGGCGAGGCCGTGACTCTGGCTCGCGTAAACCCACCATAACTGAATGGAAAATTTGAATAATTTGCAGGTTACATAAGCGATTAATGGGACTTGGGGAAACGATTTAGGAGTTCGCCTCACATAAATAAAGACAATTCGTTTATAGAGAAGCGATTACGATCAAGTATTATGAGTATGAGACTGAGTAGATGATAACAAATTGCTAGGCATTGATTGTTTGTGATGGTGGTTCGACTGCGCTTCGACACGTTCGCTTGCGATAGCTTTGCTTCAAGCAAAGGAAAATAACCTAAAACAATTGTTGTAAAGGATATATGCGATTCCATCCACCTGCCGATAGCTATCAAATGACTGACTGAGTAATGCCGCAAGCTTCGTAAAGATCGCATTTTCTCTTCCATCCATCCACTTCAAGCCAATTTCATCTTTTGGCCTTGAATTGCGATTTGTGCAATACTTAGACTCATTAGTTTTCGATTTTCCACTAAGTACTCGATTTCAATTTACACTTGAATTCTTTGTAAATAAATAAATAAATAAATAAATAAATAAATAAATAAATAAGATAATAAATGACCAACAAAACGCAATTGATGTGAAAGTTAAAAAGAAATTTAACAGAAGGTTAACTTCCTATACTTGTTACTTCCTCTCCATCACTTATATCTTTATTGTATGTAAAGGCCGTGTGAACGAAACGAAAAACCATTTGATTTTTTGTCCGTCCTTCTAATGATTTGTCGTTAGTTTAGAAAGTTGGAACTTGACATTTGAAACTCCAGGGATGGATTTGAATGTCGGTATGTACTGCCCCTTAACACATGCATGCACATATATATGTATATATATATTCTTAATAATTAAAATTTTGAAATAAGCTGAGAAAATTGTAAAAAATGTTTAATATTTTTATTATCAATGTACAACGTATGCCATTAATTTGCCAACGAGAGAGCATCTAGTTATCAAAAGTCAAATAAAAGTACAATATAGAGATGAGCCTGTCTCTAGTCGGTCCAAATGTCCCTATATATGTATATATATGTATACGGACAGACAGACAGACAGACTTATCTTTATACTATATATGTATACATATATATATATATATATATATACATTTATGTACTTAAACAGCAATAACGTGAAATAAACGCTTCAACTATTAATTGTTTTCATCAATTAGTTAAATAAATGAATACTTGAAAGTGTCATATTAACATTAAAATGATAACTTATCATGACATACGTTGAGGTGCTCCTAATCCCATTAAATTTATTATTGCGAACGATATGTACTTTCAATTTGCCGAGCAACACTTGTTATTATAATGCAAACGCGCCTGTTTGTCGAATTTGAGCAGAAGAGATCTCGTAAGAAAAAAAATTTCTTTGAATTATTTTTATTTTATATATGTAATCGATTGCTAATCAAAATTGTTGGCTTTTTTTTTTTTTTTTTTTTATTTAAATTACGTAAGATTTTTATGTTCAATCACTATATCTTTAAACATCAGTTTATTCAACATCGATAGCGATTTCTTAGACGAAACTGATTTTTTATTTAACTATTTTTCCTCATTGCGAAATGTGTGTACCTGACCTGAGTCGAATAACTAAAGCAATTATATACGTCTATGTTTAAGCATTTAAATTATATCATTAACATAGTTTTTTTTTTTTTTTTTTTTTTTACGACGACCATGACATAAGAGTGTAGTTAGTACGTGTCTGTCTTTTGGAACTAGCCGGGAAAACATAAAGGAAAGAAATCAGAAAAACGTACTACATAAGCTATGACTGAATATGTAATTGGAAAGAATATCTCGCTATCTGCTCTATGCGGAGATCTGAAAAAAATCGTTCACATATTCCGATTAAGTAAGTGAGTAATGAGCAGATAGTTTTGTTTTAAAAAAGCAAAACATCCGTCAATTTATATACAGAAGCTTGCAGTGCTGATCTCTTCCAATATAAATTCAGGTTGAAATCGCGGTTGACCTATCGGGACTCTTTCTCTCTTTTAACACATTCTCACCTTCAACAACTCTTCAATTTATGTAGTTTTCATTAGAAGTTGTCGCGTTAAAGTCTTCCTATAAGCGCCATGTCAGGTGCGTGCGTAAAATATCTACGTCGATGACTTTGCGGTTCCCTTTTCTGATTTGTCTTATATTGCTAGTAATCATGGCGGCAGGAACATCCTACTATCCAAGAAAATTCTTCTTTTCGAAGATTTACTGTCTAGCTACTCGAGTCGATCCTACAAACCTAAAAAATAGTGATTGGACTGAGAGCATGGTATAAGCAGCGCTATATCAATATTTCTTGGCTGACACTGAACAATTCTCGAGTAAGTAGAAGAGGCGGATAAATCGAAATTGTATGGAAAAGCTTAACAAAAGAAAAGCCCATAGTAAGAACTACGACTTAATAAAATAACCTCGATTAGCATAGGCGTTAGGGGTTTACGAAGAACAGGCCTTGTTCTGACAGCACATCTACAATTACCCCGAAATCGCGAAGACATTAAATATTTGACGTGTTAAACGGACCTCGCCTTTCCCAACACGGAGCAGCACCAGGGGCAAGAATTTATTAAGTTATTTAATGAGACGGCGATGGGAAAGGCATCCCTTCTTACTTCGCGTGCCCTCGATTGCCGTGCGGTTAAAGATAATTATATGAAGATGTCTCCGATAAACTCTAGAAACTATTGTAACTCCACAGAATAATGTCATGTATTAAAAGACGTACACTCCCATCCACACTTGGAATTCCTTCAATATTTGCTTGAAATTTCTTTAGTTTCCTGTCGACATATTGAGCTCTAACTAATCGCTGATGATCGATTTCAACGATTAGCGTAAATGCTGTTATTCATTAATTAGTTGATACGATATCTTCGAACGATAATCGACGAGTGTTGCCATTAATTTAGAAATTGTTGAACTTTCTATAAGAGGGAGAAAAAAAAAACAAACACTCAATTAGTTATGGAAAGAGATTTCGTCTATTAAATTTGATCTGACCGAAAGGATCGCTTAGCAAATTTGAGAAAATGAAAAGTACCTTTTACTAGATGAGCCTTTAGCCATGTTATGTGTGAAGGAGACACATTTTTATATTTTATGACTAAGGTTTGTTATGTTAAATGCATTTGTGTTGTTGTTTATGATTTATTTTATTAGGAGAAGGGATAGTTTTTTAGGCGAAGCTTACTAAGACGATTGAAGAACTGTGAGCTAAATATTCTTTCGAAAGTGAGCCTATAAATGGACATATCACATATATCGTGCTTTTTACGTTGAGAGAGAATGAGAATTAAAAGATATTTTGTTTAAAATCTCACACAATCTTTGCCATGTCAAAGATATCCGCTTGCAATTTCAATGCATTTCCAATTTTTCCACTTCCACTTCCACTATATTTCACTAGTCACACAAGTTTAAAGAAAAAACAAAAAAAAAAAGGCAAAAACAAAACACTATTGTATATCACTCTTTACTAATCTCTTAAGTACCGTTGTTAATGCGAATGTAATAGAATTTTTACAAGTGCTACCGGCGTTACTGTTATCTCGACTATTACATTAAATTTGAAACGAAAACGAAAACGAACTTTTCCAATTAAGTTAATACTGAGGCGTCTGCTGCTGTCCCATTCGCAAATTCTTTTATTCAAGATTTTATAGGAAATTAAAGGCATTTAATCTGATTACTGAGCCGCACTCTATTTCGTTAAGAGAAAAAAAAGCAATTTTTTTTTTTTTTTTTTTCTTGTTGATTTATTTTATTGCCTTAGTCTACAAGTATTTCGCATTATGATATGATTTGCTTGAGGTATTATTGATTCATAAATATTTAAAATTCACATTTTGTCGCAATTTTTTTGGCAGTACGCGTTTAACCATCAGTGTGCTGAATTGGCTTGAAGTAAGAGTTGCGGTGTTTTTTTTTAATAAAAATGACATTAAATTAAAAAACGAAATCAAAATCTATTTCAAAAACAAAGTTAAGTTTATTAACCATACAGTGAGTGATGTGTGCATGTTATAGGTAATGTGAACTCAATCAAAATCAAAATCAGCAAAATGTTTAATATCATGAACATATATTAAAAAAAAAAAAAAAGCACAAAACAATAAAAGCTTAAGTTTAGCTCTTGAATATTTAATCAAAGACTTGATGAAAACTACATTTTAAAATGAATTTTGAACAAGTTTTACTTACCTCTCCTTGTCTCTGCCGTATTGGTTTCCTTTCTTTCTTGAAAGCTCTTCATTTAAATTCCTTATATATGGAGTGATTGGCTTGTGATTACAATCGGATACCGGTAGTAATTTGCAAATGATGTCTAATGCGTGGCTGAATTAAAAAGTGTTTCAATTCTTTGTAATATCATCGATCGAACATACACGGAACGCACTGCGATAAGGGCGAGACTCATCTGTTCTTGTTTTCAATAATTCGGTTCTTTTCCTCCATTAAACGGCATGTTATGCCGTACTGTTCGAATTAGTCCTTAAAGATGACTGCAGTATAAAGATGAGATATAACCTTAAAATGCTGACCAATTGTCGATGGTTTTCCGAAACACTTTTGCTGCGCCTTTATTGTTATATTCAATTTTTAAAACGGATTTACACAACGACTCATTAAAAATGCATACATAATGATAATAATATATATGTATAGACTTCACATTTTACTAATGATTCCTTTAAAACGATTAACGTTCACGCTACTCTTCAATAATTAAATGTAATTTTCAAATACAAGTTTTTTTTAATACTCGAAAAGAGATTATTTAATAATTTTTATCTCAAAAACTTTCCACAAGTTCTGGTTGCGCAATTCCAATATTTAAAAAAACAAAAAAAAAAAAAAATTCGCATACTATATAAAATGAAAATGAAAATCTATATTTTAAAAAAAAATAATTAAGATAATCATATGTTAATATTTAAGAAAACAAAAAACAAAAATAATAATAATAATAATAAGACATTTAACTAACGCTTATTTCTACATAAAGGCATATAACGCGAGATGAGCGCATATTAATTTTATCGTATCGTTTGTAATGACTACAAGTATCAACTAAACGTTAGATGTGTGAATAAGTGGCCACCGACTTTTTTGACGTAATTTTACTTTGTTCAATGCACTGTCCAACGATAGCCATTACTATTATGTCTCTCATGGGATATACTATTATATCTCTCATGAGGTGCAAAAGCACCCGTCATATCCCATGAAAGCATAGTTCAGATGATAACAGATAGATAATGTATTGAAACCCCGTGTTCCGCACGGAACGAGCCGTATATGATAATAGCAACGGTGTTGGTATGACATTCCAGGTTAGCATTGCAAACATTTACTGAGCAAATATCGTTCACCGATTTCTTAAAAGTTCTGGATATCACGACATTTGGCATACCGTGCCTCAATTTCACAAATTATTATTGGTATTGATGATGATTTCTTTTTGTTGTAACACAAACCGTAATACATCACGCCCAAGCTACATCGATCAATAATCCTCAAGATTAGGTAAGAAAAAGATTTGTTTTTTTACTTGTATTGTGAAAAATGGACAAGCATTCCGGGCAATTTATGATTTCCACCGTGCCAGAGAGCGAATTCGGCCCGGCCGCCTGTAAGCCAGATATTCCAGTCAGACTGGACCATGCGGTATCTAAGTGGACTTGAAGAAAATCTTCTTAAGTGCAAAAAAATAGTTGAAAAAATGACGTCAGCCTCGTTAGTGTATTGATATGATTTGTTGTTGCCAGAGAAATAGATTCCAAGGCTAAAGTTCTAAAGCACTAGCATCTAAGACTGTCGGCTTTATTGAAAACTCTATCGTACTTGAAATTTGAACCCACGACCATTGAGTTGTTAGTCGAGATCCTTTGGTATACTTCTTCACGATTCTCTTCTCTAGCAAGTGCTATGGAGTTTTCAATATAGGCGAGCATATATGATCTAAGTTATAAATAATGGAAACGTAATGTACAACGTAGCCAGGTTGCGAACCCTTGCTCTTCGCAATGCATTGTTACTACCATGGACAGGCTATACGCATACTTATGGTTCCTTTGGCAACAATATTTTCTGTATTATTTTGTGTATATATATGTATATATATATGTGTGTGTGTGTATATGTGCGAAAGCTGATTCATTTCACAGAAAGTATATCGTCGTGTGACACAACATATCCACTGCCATCATCAATAAAGAAAATTCAAATAGAAATAATGAGAAAAGAAACTGAAGAGAAAAAGTTGAAAAATTCGAACTTGTAAAATGCCCAAGATGAAGGAATCGAAAATATGCAGTTACACCTCATCACTTTCGTTCCATTGCGAGCAAATACAGAATCAATTTCGAGAAACATATTTGTTGTGCCAAAATTATTATGCCGCATAGTGAAAACCGTGCTTTTTGATATCTTCACGTTGTCGGCTATCTTTTGCTCTTTCACTTTTCAATTGTCGAGCATAGTTTTCAGAACTTTTTTTACAGTTTCCTGGTATAATTATCACTTTTGGACGTCTTCTTCGTTTAGCGTCATGGCTTGGCTGAATTTGAAAGGAATCAGAAAGTAACATAAGCGTTGTATATATGAAATTCTGATTTTTATGTTATATTGAAAAAGGCCAACATTAGCATCCTCCCTGTAAATCGTAAAACAAATGAGATGAAGTTATGATAGGCAAATCTATAACAACATATGCATACGTCCGTACATCCATACATTTCTCGTTTAACCCAAATCACAAAAATTGTAATAGCAACCTCAAATTTGTCCATCCATCCATTCTTTATAATTTAAACTTGAAGATGGAAATTTTCAAAGATATTTAAACGCAATTTACACACAAATTAATCGAAATTTCATAAATTTCCGTGAAGATACAAATCTTAAAGTTTCACGAAATATTTTTCAGATCTCGTTTTATAATTACAACCAGAAGATGGACGAATACTATGCGTCGAAAAGAACCAGAATATGGCTTTATAAGTTCTTTTGCTCATTTCTGTCCGTCTATGTGTCCAATGAAATTTTTGTTCAATTAGAACGCAAATGTTTTTATTTATTTTCATATTTCATTTCAACAAATGATTTGGGAAGTAAGTGGGTGTTGGGTATTCAAGATTCTTATTAAATCGTTGTTGCTTTTTAAATAGTTGAAAAAAAAATAAAAAAAGAAAAGTTCCCATTAAAGGTGCACAACGTATTCTATAATTATTATAATTAATTTATGTTGTCATTGTATATATGTACATATGTATGTATGCATGTATATATGTATGTATGTATATAAGTATGTATGTATGTATATATGTATATATGTATGTTTGTATATAAGTGGGTGAGAGTGTGCTAAACTTATCAAATTATATGTATGAGACTTTTCTACTTTAAATTACAATAGTTAAGTAATTTAAAAATTGAGATAAATGTTTGATAACAATAAATAACAACAAGTAAAAGGTGTTACTTTATTTGCAGATAAAAAAAAGTAAATAATTTGAAAAAAAAAAAAAATCAAAAAAAAAAATTGTACAAATTGTTTTTCTCCTTAAAGCGAATCTCGGCTACCCACCACCTAAAGCAACTACACACACAAAGATGAAAACTGTTTGTTAATTGAGAAATTATCGATAGCTCATCGAAAGTTTGAATAACACCATTAAAAATTTTCGAACGACATCTAATGCAATTTGATACAGTTTCTCACAATTTCTCCTAGTATTTGGATCAATTAGATCCATTTTCCAAATTTAATCAATGGCCATTAAGTAAAAATTTCAAGTCTACAAATTACATCAGAATTTTTAAGATTTGCTAACCGATAAATAGGCTGATGAGTTTAATCAAAAATATATGCATGTACTGTCCCCCATAAATGTACTGTACTTTCTAATTTCGTTGATGGCTGCTAAAATCTACGATGAACTAAGAACGGATTTTTTTAAATTAAAACTACGATTAATTTCCAAATTTCAATATTGAAAACAATTTTTTTTTTTTTTTTTCTAAAAATAGCAATAAATTAAATTAAATAATTAACTTTATGTAATTTGAAATATTTATATTTAGATTTTTATTTATTTTTTTTTTTTTTTTCTAACACAAATTTACAACACGTGTAATATAAAATTGAGATAGAAGATGAAGTCATAACCAAACGAAGTTTACATGATTTTTATATGCATCACCGAAGGATGAGAAGAAACCTTCAGAGACTCATAAAAGTATATATATCTTCTTGATTAGTATCAAAATGATTAAGGCATGTCCGTCAGTCCGTCTGCGTAATGTCGGTTATAAACATTCTCTTGGCCGCAAAAATAAAGCGATCGACTTCAGATTTGATAGAAACATTGGAAGCGTAAACTGCGAACACTTCTGTTTTTCAAAAGGGACAAAAAAACTACAGAAGATAAATTTACAAAAGTTTGAAATTATATTCTATGGGCGATACTATACGAGAAGGTCAGAAATTGACTACAAAATGTAATTTTTTTTTCAATACTTTTATAACGCGCAGATGTAAGCTTCAAGGGCACTTTCAATTTCGGAATGAACTTCAGCATGTTCTTCCGCTCTTCTGTCCATCTGTCTCTCTGCCCAACTGTGTATGGTAATGGTAAACATTCCCTTGCTAAATGGAGACATCGTCTACAAATTTTGCACAAGAATTTGAAAATGACCCAAACCGGTCAAAGAGCAGGCCTACAACACTTGATGAATATAAAAGATTCGGTGAAGACAGAGTATAATTTTTTTTTTGAATACTTCGATTTCTTATTGCAAATAATCCTCTCACAAAAATCTATCATTGGAAGAATATGTTTGTCCGTATTTATTAGCCCATGCCATTCAGCAGCTTAATTCAGCTATGCCAGTAAACTAACTGCCCTATCTATTGTGCTCGATTTCTTCTTAAAATTCATAGCTTATACCAGCTGCTCAAGAAGTTTTTAGAGCCATTCGTGAGAACTATAAGGTGACCGTATAAGGTGTCCTTTCTTCTGACATTTTATGTTAACTGAAGAGAGAGAGAGAGAGACAGAGAGAGAAATGGCAAGAAATAGCCAAACACTGTGCCAAAACCATTTGCTCCTAATTAGTCATTACACTGATATGAAAATGGGCAATGACCATAAAAACACCCTGAACCGATTTAATCGCAAATGGCGAAATGTCTACCGTCTGGACTATGACACGATATTGATGCAGCCATGATCTCATGTCCGCCTTTAGCTTAGGTTCAAATATGGAACTTTAAATTTACTCTGATTCGCTTAAAGTAGCTAAACAACCGTAAAATACCATAAAGGGGGTAAGTTTTTACATAGCTTTGGGAGTAAATGGGAGCGATGTACAATCGATAGAATAGATTCGACATTTTACATAAATAGTTCAGAGGACCATTAGACCATGCTGCTGATTAGCCAACTGACACACCCCGTTTAATGAGAACACCTCTCTCTCTGCAAGTTATCTCGCTTGAAGCGAGAAGCATCCAAGATTCGCGATTGTACATTCGCGACTGACAACTTGTAAGCACATCCATAACGGTTCTTCAAAACTTTCAAAGGGAATTTAAATAATGTTATCTAACATCAAGTGAACGTTTTAGATACATGGCACCAGTTTCTTTAGAATGCCGTGAAAGGCGGACAAAAAAAAAAATACTTAAAGCCACGGCCCCGATATTTTTGGCCGAATGTGCTTTAAAAATCTCTTACCAAATCGAATTTCTTCAAATTTCTTCGCTCAGGTGGAACGTGTCGATTACAGAATCAGCATTTTTGTATTGTAAAACGGCAGGCATATATGCTGACCTGGATGACAGTTCCGTTCTACATCGGGTTTCTGTGAAACGGAATCTATATAATCCTGTACTTTAGTGTTCGACTTTGACTTCATTTTATTTAACTATCTGACTTATGGAAAATCATATCTGTGAGTGCTCAGAACTGATTAATAATATTATTTATTGAAACCGGAATTGGTTAAGGAATTGTACTGAGAAATTTTGATTTGACTTGACTTTGCATAAAAAAAAAAAAAGAAAAATAAATATGAAAAAATGTAATGCTCTCGATGTACAGACACATTGTTACAAGAAAAATATATCTGATGTTCGATGTACTCGATGTGCCGCGTTATTTAAATTTCATATTTATCTTACTTTTCGGTCTCGCAGTATTATGAATAAGTTTCTTTCTTAAATGTTCTCGTCGGCTGTTAATAACAATATTTTGCTTTCTTCTTCTTCTCTTTTGTTAAATCATTTAAAAAGATGATGTTTTTTTCCTTTCACTAATGAATACGAATAATAATATTAATAATGACTAGTACCTGATATGCACAGCAATCATGAACTTGAACTATTATAACTGTGACATTAAAAAATGTGCAGCATTGTCTGATATGTATACATATGCGTACATATATATGAACATGTCAACGGCATTACGGTTGACAGCCCTCAGGTTTGTAAAAATTATTGTTACTATTATATGTACGTGCATTGTGACTGATAACAAAAAAAGAAAAAAAAAACACTAACAACATAAATTAAATTATAAAAAAAAAAAGAAAAGATTATAGGAGTTGTAATAAAAGCAAGTAGAAACACACGCCCCACCACTCCACACAGTTATTCATATACACAACTTTTCAATACAAGGCATTCTATGGATTCCAATCTGAATCATTTCCAACCGCATTTGTCGGAGGCGAAAAAGTCCAAGCGAAATGATGGATGTATCAAAAGCTCCCAACGAAGCTTGTCAACCAAGCAACTTTTTTTAAAATCATTAACACCCGATTGCTGGATGTTGACTATATTCAACCGATTGAACTCAAACATCAAAACTGAAGATTCTTAAAAAATACAAAATATTTTATGCAAAGCCGTCTGTCTTTACGTGTATACATTAGGTTTTTACAGGTCAGGTCATAGACCTGACTCAGACCTGAGTTCTATTCCGTTTGCATTATATCGTTTTGATGCCGAATTTATCTGACTTATTCGACATGTATTCAGTAAATGGCTAAGTCGGGCTTTAGTTGAGACCACTTGCTCATCGACTGTTATGTCTGCCTTAGGTCTGTAAGAAAATTGATTGTTTACAATTAAATTCTCCCCATATTTTATTATTTCATCTGCACAACACATATGAATCTCTTGGACTCAGGGGCGGAAAGCAAAAGGAAAGGAATTAGTGTTCGTAGACATTTTATAGTTTTATTAAAAAGCAATAAATAAATGTTTTTAAAAAAATGATTGAATCAAATTGACTCGCTCCGGCAGTCTAGTGTTAAGAATGTGTGGGCTCGAACATTGTCGTGATGGCGTATGATGCTTCGTAAGAAATTTCACAAAAGCACTACTGAAATGAGTTCG
The DNA here is from genome assembly GCA_000688715.1 of Glossina pallidipes. Classification (NCBI taxonomy): domain Eukaryota; kingdom Metazoa; phylum Arthropoda; class Insecta; order Diptera; family Glossinidae; genus Glossina; species Glossina pallidipes. The sequence goes on from KK499767.1 coordinate 3,723,079, forward strand.
CCGTGAAGGATCATCACATTATCGGAAAAAACTAAGTTAGTCAAGAAATGAAAGCAATTGTTCAATAAAGCGATGTTGATCAATGAGAAACAAGAAGAAGAAAACCAAATACCCGAAATCCGTTATCGACGATGACTTTAACTATTGCACGTGCTTGCGGTGTGTTGTAGTGTTGTTTTCCCTTGAAAAATTGCCGCAATATCTATTAATCAATATATTTCCAACCATTTTCTGCAACTTTTTCCCATTTTTTGGGCAACGAACGATAGAACGATATTGGTTTGGCAGCGATCCCATCATCGACACATTTTCACACTTCAACTTCAACTTTGTGAAGCTGCGTGCCAGCCATGCCATGCTGCATCGATCTGAACAAGTGAAGGCGCTATGTTTGTTGAGTATGCTGGGTGCGACGGAACTTCCCATTCGAATTGCAACAATGTAATCTTAACCACTCTTGCAATGTGTAGGAGAGGATGACCTTGCATCTCTTAACCGCTACTGCTGGTCTTTTATGCAACAATACATTATGCAGTTTGTTCAATTGATGTCGGCAGACATCTGCAGTAACAATTTCATGTGGTTTCTGCAGCTCGTAATATCTCACATCTTCCTAATCCCACTACACTGAAAAACTGTTATTTTATGTAGAGAGAGAGAGAGAGAGAGAGAGAGAGAGAGAGAAAGAGAGAGGTAGATAGAGATAGAGAGATCAAAATCATCGTCATCGAATTTAACCGTTGTGTATATTGATACTTCGTATTAGTTAATCATTTTCATGGCCGATTAAAATACGTGCAAGCACCTCTTATACCTTGTATAGAGAAGGAAAACATTGATGATTTTCAAAGGCAAAGACAGATCAGATTTGCAGATCTTTCAACCATATTCAGCAATAGACATCGCTAATCAAAATACATGCAAGACCCTAATTGTATCCAAATCTTATGTGTACCAAAGTAAGCTTATGATCTTATTGCAAGAGTTTTAACCAATGCGTAAAGAAATACTCATTGAATGAAATCTTTATCTCTCTGATTAGCATTTACAAAAAGCAAATAAATATTGCATTTCTTCGGGGAACCAAACCAAATTAAAGATCTTATTACCATCTTTAGCATTTAAGTTGAATGGAGGTTTTAGTGGCTTCCCTTTTAAAATAAAAGGTATTTTAATCGATCTCACACGTTCTTATAATAATTATTATGTAAAATTGTCTTAATAATATATGAAATTTTCTTAATTATTCTCGTGATTATTATTTCATAATAAATATATAATTAATTTTAATTAATGATAATTTTATTGATTTTTTTTTTTTCTCTTTCCCCTTTTTAGAATTAAATAGAAATATTCGAAAATCTCTTGAAACGCTCGCGAACACAGGCAAACATAATAGAGACGCATCATGACTGGCTTTACAAACAGCGGTTTCGAAAATGATGAACCTGTTAAGGTAAGAGTATTGCATCATAATATTTCATCTCGAAATATCATTCGTCAAATCAATTCCATTTACTCAGAACTATATAGTTGGCATCACAATGATTATAAGGCTTAACCAGTATTGATTTTCACATCCTTATGCTTTCATGCCACATGGTACATAATAAGAAGTTTGGGCAGATGTATGTAATGTTTCGAGAAAGATCCATCTCTTATTCTGTCTGTCTATCCATATCCTTGTGTGTTTAATCTATAGATCGCATATTTTGAAATATTTTGAAAAATTTTGTTAAACTGTCGTGTGTCTGGCTCAAGGACGAATCCTACACAGAATTATTTGGATTGAATCGTTTTACAATCACTCTCCATGTAAGCCTTTATTTTGAAAAAGGCATTATATATAAAAGAAAAAAACGCGTAATTTCAAAATTTTTTTTTTTTTAAAAATCGCTAAGTAATAGCATCCCGACATATTATATTGACGCAGAGCATTTACATTGGGTAGGCCAATGTTCCCTCAAATCCTCTTTTTTTTTGTCTAAGCTTTCCAATCTAAAGTACGCCTCAATATATCGAAAATGTTTAATTTCTAATATTTTATGATCAACGTTAGTCCATGATAGTAATTTTGGGTAGACATCGACTGTACCAAATTTGGATCATGTAGGTATATTTGTTGTACCTCAAAAAAATGGTCTATCGTAGACATTTGACATGGAAATTAATTGTAGTAAACTTGGAGCATGCAAGTCTATTTTTTGGACCCCACGATATGCAAGCGGTCCCATTGAAAGCAGGTTTTTGTATAGAAACATATGTTAACTTTTAAGTACTTTATGACGTAAGGGGGTGAAGAGTAACAAGAAAATGAAATTTGGCTAACTTTGGACCACGACAGTTTGGATCAAGGCTCTCCATAAAAATCATGCGTTTACGTGGAGACACGGCGCAATATAATTTTGGTATTTTATTGTGAAAGTAGGGCAATGAATTTTGTCAAGTAAAGTAATGTAGGGTATTAAAATGTCGACTTGCCTAAATATAATGTTCATTTCATACTTCAAAAAATTTGCATACATACATCATGATAGTTGCGGCACAATTGGCTTAATTGCACTTTCTCTCTCTCTCTCTCTCTCTCAAAGCATCATTTTATTGATTATTGATCTAAATCAAAATAGAAATCAAAATCGTCCCAATATATGCTGAATAACTCTTGCAATTGACTTTGCTATACGTAAATTCGGTCTCTGATGGAGTAGGAAGAATAAGAAAATTGCAATTTTGCTTGATCACTCTTCATGACTTCATCACAAGCACAGAAGTTCATAGGATAATGAAATCTCCTATGCTACTTACAAGATTTTAACAGTTTTAGAAATCCGATCTTTTCGATATCAGCTTTCAGCGTCCGAAAATAGCGGAAATGCTTTTTTTGAAAATAATGGATATAAAGAGTATTTGATTGATTGATTGAACGATATTCAAGTGTTCAGTTGAAATACGAAATATTCAAAATTCTCCCTACGATTTTGTTTTTTTCATTGCTTAAAAAGTCAATGTACTTCCATTAACGCTTAGTATGATAATTATTGTTTACACAATTCACACAACATCACTTACACCGGCATATTATGCATCTGGGCAATACACTTTACACTATGCATATTAGCTACAGTAAGATGGCGATAGGTAAAGTTTAAGCGAACGAATTGCTTGCAAAGAACGCACAAAGATTCACTAAAATCTGTAAGAGGAAAAAAAAGGCTTAAGGAGTAGTAGTCAATGTCACGAGTCATTTTAGAAAAACTTTAAATTTCGAACACACTCCCCTCCCCCGCCTCTTAACTTTTTGAATCGTTTGCAAATATTTAAGGCATCATTCAAGTTAAAGAGAAGAAAAACTCTCAAAAAAGCATCATAAAGCATCTTACTTAAGTGTTAATTTCACTGAAAGTGAAACGAACGCCCTCTCTATGTAAAGGTAGTGGTGAGTTAACGGATCGATTGCAAAATTTCTCCCTTTTTTTTTTTGATTTTTGAGAAAATGCAGTTACAAGGATAAATAAAGTGATTTAAGATTCAACGGAGAAAGTGAAAGGACGAAAACTTTTTGTCTCGATAATTAAGATCTACTTATAAATTAATTAATAATACTTAATAACTAGGATCTAAGTTCTAAATAGATAGATACCGGCCGCCAGGGCATATGTCAGCCATAAACATAGGCAATGCAATCACACACCGCCTGGTGCCAATGTATTACCGATATTTTCAGCCCTATAAACCGTACTCGGAACTATCGGTTTCCCAAACTCTCAATGAATCTAAAATCCTTTCACTTTCATTTATGATGATTTTTGCAAAAGATTTCGCATACGCATAAGGTTTTTGCGCCTTTGATTTGAAGGCTGAAAATGATGCTTCTTGTTGCAATGACCGTTACATTATACATTGTCGACTCACTCTACCGCAAGATAAGAAGTTTAATATGAGAAATTTATTCGTACACAAAGGCAAAAGATTAATTCTCCAGTAATATATGAATCAATAGTTTTGAATTTATCATATGTATTGTGTGTATGTAGAATGTGTGTATGTATGAAACATATACTCATATGAAACTTGATGTACTAGATTCTCTTGCAAATCGTAATAATAACAATTATAATAAATAAATGTTCTGTATAATGATATGACCTTCACTAAGTCTATACTTTTCTAATATATATATATATATATATATATATATATATATATATATATATATATCTGAACAAATCATTATTTTATACTTTTATAATTTNAATGTGTGTATGTATGAAACATATACTCATATGAAACTTGATGTACTAGATTCTCTTGCAAATCGTAATAATAACAATTATAATAAATAAATGTTAACAAGCTGGGAAAATAAGCATCAAATGTTTTGCGGTTGGAATATATATATATATATATATATATATATATATATATATATATATATGTCTGAACAAATCATTATTTTATACTTTTATAATTTATTTTCATTCGATATCTTTGTTTAAAATCTCTATCTGTATGTGAAAACAAAATACAAAGACAAAAATAATAAAAAAAAAAAAAAGCAAGAAAAAAAAAAACAGTTTACCTATATTTAGTTTTTATTTAATTTCATTTATAAGAGGAAGCACATTAAAACACTATTGATTTCCTTAAGAGAAAGGAAGCAGACATCGTGTCTATTTATATGTAATATTAGCGTATATTTTTCTTAATTATTGCAATATGAGATTTTATGCAAATCTATGATTAATAAACAATTATAACAATAAAGAATTTTTTAAAATGCAATATCGCAGAAGAAGAAGACATTTATGGATAATTCATATCATTCACATATATAGACGCCCATTGTATATATTATTATATGCGAATATGATGACATTAAATAATTTATATAAATCTTAATCGTTACACTTACTTACTCACTTACTCACTTACCTACTTACTTATCTGTATATATATATTGTATGCATCAATAACTTCCGGGAAAACATTGATCTTCCTTTCCACTTTCCACCTTTCAACTTAATCTGAACATATCTCTAAAGTTTCGATACCTTTTCATAGAACAGTTTATTAAATTGTCTCAAAATTCGATTTAGTTCCAGCCATCATTTCAATATATGTTCCCTAAGTTCTTTAGAAAATTTACGAACAAACATAATGCATAGGTTGCATTGCGACATTCATTTGGCTAACAACTTTCTTAGATGTCCAATTTTCATTCAAAATACTGAGTACACTCATCACCCTTCGATATCCTTGGAATTTCAAGCATCTCTTGTAAGTTTGGAGAAAAAAAATTTGTTTCTTATTTTTTACAAGAGTTGTAAAGCATTCGAAACCTGAACTATACAAAGTACAAAAAATGGCTTATGACAATTTTATAATTTCACTGGACCAGGCATCGAGAACCTGTCTTTTCCCGGTGCGGAATGTTTTCACAGTGAAACAAGAAGAAGAGATATTTTCAAATTAAAAAAAAGAAAAAAAAATTCATTTAAGCCTCGTTACTGTAGGTCTCTATATTTGAAGAAGTAAGAAAATTATAGTCGGTCGGATGATTTGCATCTTCCATAATATTGGGTGGGTGTGGCTGCTTTTTTCTTTTCTATTTTCACAATAAAAGTGCAAGCTTTTACGGAGTGATTGTTGTAGTTCGTGAGCGGCAAACAAAAAACACAGAAAGCAAAAATGTTTCCAGTTTCTGTCGCATAAGCGCGTGGGCGTTATAGGTTTGTCCTTTGATCGGTTTGGCTTATTTTCAAATTCTTTTACAAATTTGTAGGCGATATCTCTATTTTTGCGAACGATAGAATATTTACCCTTGATACTACACAGTCGGGCAAACGGACAGACGAGCGGATGAGCAGACAAACATGCTTAGATTCATTTCAAATTTGAAACTGGTTAGGAATTTATATAGTTTATGGGGTTTTTGTAGCAGATATTGGAAAAAAAATTAAAAATTTGATTTGATACAATATTGGGTAGGCGTGGCCAACTTCGCCCATCGAATATGCCTTCAAATTCTTGTTCACTTATCTGCTACAGTTTATGAATAATGAGGAAAAAAACTAGTTTTCATTCCTTTGGAAAAACAGAGGTATTCTCAATTTACGTGATACTGTAGGCGTGTCCTTGGAACGATTTGGCCCACATTTAATACCTACGTGCGTGCAAGAAGTTTCAATGTTTCTGCCAAATTTGAAGTTGACAGTTTCATTTTTGCAGTCAGAAGAATGTTTAGAACAGACGGACAAACGGACATGCTCATATCGTTTTGGAATTTACTGCTGATCGTGAATAAATACACTTTAAGGAGCCTCTGAAGCTTCCTTTCCGGCTTTGCAAATGTTTTGATAAAGTGAATATGCCCCCACCTTATCTGGTGAAGTATATGCATACATATATAAATATATATTTATGTGAACATCGAATGCATTAATTAGATGTATGAGTCAAGGAATTTTTCCCTTAATGTAAAAGTGTCAGAGGACTAAAATTTATTTTGAGCCTGGGCAGCAAATTAAACTCAACTTGAAATTAAAGCCACTCATGTCAACCTTAAAAAATTACGATTACATTACATAGAGAATTTCAATACACTTGCATTGTTATGAAGTTTGCAACGCTCAAGTATATATGTAAGATTTTTGTCAAAGCTTAGAATGGTCGAAAAAAAAGAAAAGGAAAAAAAAAATTACTCTCTTTGGCAACTCTTCTCGGCAACTTGTCGGTTGGAAAGAACGCTGCTGCCTTAAACATACGCACACTTTTGTTTTGAATATTTTTGCTGTTAACGCTTTAAAAATGGATTGAATTTACTTAAAAGTAGGTCCAAATTCGCTTACAGGCGTTCACAAATATTTGTCCGTCCGTTCGTGCTTCAGTTGCAATTATTGCTGTAAGCAGTTTCTTAGCCTAATGAAACAAATTCGCATGGAAAGGCATCAAGAAAGATAAGTTAACAGTGACCTAATGATCTCGAAATCCAATGTCAAAATAAGCCGACCCGGTCTACAAAGGCGGCTACGCCGTTAAATGGTTCACATTTATTGAAAACTTTGTAAAAAAAAAAAAAATGAAAAAAAATCTTTAAAAATTAAAAACGATCTGGATTTAGCTACGGGCAGCATGCCCCTTATACCTTGAGTGAAATTAAATCGTAACAATCACTGAGAGAAGTTAAAAATTTCGCAGAAGAACTTTTTTAAAATACGATCATCATTATCTGTCAAATTGAAGGCGATGCGTCCCCAAGATTCGTCTTAAGAAAACTAAGGCATTCTTACGTCTTTTTTGTTTTTTATTTTTTCTTTAATGCTATCAAACCCAATTTGTAAATGTCCCTTGTTCAGAGCAGCATCAGTAAATTGTGCAGAAAAATAAGAAAAAAAAAAAAAAGAAGAAAAGTGAACATACGCTGCCTAATATACGATTACACGTTGAGCGTGTAATAAAAAATTGGAAGAAATAAACATAAAATACGCCAAGAGGCCTTTACAGTCGATGCGATAACGTAACGTAATGCACACACAACGTATGCAGTTTAAACGAATGAAAATTTGCACACACAATCATATTCAATAACCATATATAAGATTTTATAACGAAAAAAAAAAAAAAAAAAGAAGCGAACTCTGAAGGCAAGTATCTCTTACACGAGCCAAATCTAAAAATAAATCTCATACATTTTCATTATAAATGTCGCTTAACAACACATGCAGGCAGAGATTGCGGAGACAAAAAGAAAATAAAGAAAGCAAAGGCTTAACGAGCGTACAAAAACTAAAATATTATTCACAGATTCACGGGTTAGCTGCCTTCATAACTCCCATAATATCATTAATATTCTTCTTCTTCTTCTTCAGATACCCTGCAACTATAAATTGCAAATCTCTTAAATAATTTCTTCTTCTTCTTCCTCTTCTCAGTCTTTTCTTACTCATTTTCGCTAAATATCAGAACATCTTTTAAATGCCTTTTGCTTGTATCCCGGTAGACAGATGGATAGACAGATAGATAGATAGATAGATAGGTAAATAGAATTTCGAAAATTTCATTAATTAACCTATTAATGTGCACATATGCTATGGTTTCACTGTCGTTATAAGCCAGCGAGACATTGTCTCTATACACTCTATACTCTCTTACCGATAGTTAATCAGATTTTGTATCGAGTTTTTACTGGTTTAAAGTGGTTATTGGTTTCCTTACTAGTGTGTGTGTATGTGTGTGTATGTGTGTTTTTCTTAATTTTTTTTTTTTCTTTTTTAAAGTTTCGTATTTATGCATGTGTACGTATGCATGATAGCGTTTATATACATATATATATATATACATATAGCAAGCCATAGCGTTGTCTGTCTTTCTAAGCTATCCACACTCTTGAGCACCTGTATCTTGTATCTTGTGTGTCCATAAACTTGCTGCTGCTGTATCTGCTTACAAGAGAATGTGTGTGTTTGTGGGCATTTAAATATTTTTACAAATTTTATTGACAACCACTCTTTTTTTTATTTATATTTTTTTAATTTTTTATTTTTTTTTATTTCTTTTTTTTTTTTTTTTTTTTGGTTATTAAATGATCAAGATATTCCATTGACTTACTTTTTCCGATTCGTGTGATTTACAGACGAAACAGGTAGTTTAATATAATTTTAAATACATATTTCTTAAGTTATACCCCATCGCGATAAAGTTTATGTAGGTCAGCGGAAAATTTAAGAAATTTTTTTTAAATACAAATATTTTTAATAAAATTAAATTTATTTATAAGTGTGAGGAAATCCCAAGACTAGCCGCCGCTACTACTAACTGATAATAAATAATAAAATAAAATAATTATTGTAAAAAAGTGTTACTACTCCATAGGCTTATAGTTAGTTGTAGGTTATAAAGGTTGATTGATGTTCGTTATTAATGAATTTCTTTAAATCAATAAAATGCTCATAATACGTAATTGATTTGCACTGAGTAACAAAATTTGTGAAACCTTCATAAGCGATAGAGTGAAGGAAAGAAATACCTGAACGATATCACGTAAAAAACGTTAGAGGGTTGCATAAATTTTGATCAGCGACATCTATTGATGCAACTGATAAAATAATGTAAGGTGATTGGTTAACCATTGGTTAACTTCGAAATTCGAACAGATTTCCATTCCAGCGTACACAGAGGAAAGATCATGGAACGATCAAAATTGCATTTTCGGCATTCGTTACTGCTGTTGCTTGATTTGAACGAAGTCTGCTGCCAAAGAAACTTATGGTTATGTTGCCCCATCGTACCGCAAATTGTTGGTTTGTGGGTTGAGCAGCTGAAACGTAGTGATTTTGATGTTAACGACAAAGAACGGTCTGAAGAACGGTTCGAAGGCAATGAATTGCAAGACCTATTGGACAGAAACTCAACTCAAACTTTCCAAAAAACTTTCGAGCAGCTTAGCATTTGATGACTCAACTGTTTCGAGACGTTTGCGTGCGGTGGGAAAGAACCAAAAGTAGGGAGAAGGTACTACAATACGAATTGACTGAAAATGCTGTCAAGCTGTCAAGGATACACTATTACTGCTCGAAGAGGAAGTTCTGCTGCGCCCAGCGTATTCACCAAGCATAGCGCCTTGTGGCCACCACTTTTTTAGATCAATGCAGCATGGTATGGCTGGCACGCAACTGCACAAACTTGCAGAAGGGCGAAAATGGGTGGATTATTGGATCGCTGCCATACCAATATCGTTCTTTCGACGCGGTAGCGCCATGCTGCTGGAAAGATGAGAAAAAGTTGCGGAGAATGATTGAAGATAGCTTGAGCAAAATATATTAAAGCAATTTTTCTCAATTTTTGGAATGCACATAAGAATATCTGTCTGTTTGTCTGTCCATCCGTCCGTCTGCCTAACTATCTAATATCTGTGGTAATCATTATCCCGCATAAATTTGCAAACGAATTTGGAAGTGAGCAAAACTTTTCAAAGTACACGCCTACAACGCCCACACACCTATACGAAAATAACTTTTTTATTTTGAAAATGAAAAAAAAATCACCTTCGCCCACGCCATGCCATAGAGAATGAAAATTTAGTTCTTTCATTTATTTATATCTTTTTCATTATAACAGTGGTGAACATATAAAAAAAAAGATTCGATCGCGACCGAATATAATTTTCTTACCTGTTCTTTTTACTTTTACTGCATATGTGTAGAGTTCACATGAATTTTTTATTTCGTGGCTTGTGAAATTGGGTTTTAACGCCGATATTGAACCTGCAAGCTGCAGGAGCTTAATCGGTCAATTTTTAATATCAATTCAAAAATGATGCTCAAGAGCATCGTTGCTTAAGATAAGGGCAGATAACAATATTTTCTTAACCTACATTTTTAAGAGACGAGCTATTAATTCAATTTTAATGCACTGATATATGCAACTTACATGGCTTACCACATACGTGTGTTCATGTGTGTGTTCGTCATAGTGGTTGCTAAACGAAATGTTAAACGCAAGAGATTTATTTTGTTAAACAGCGAGAGAATAAATTTTGCTTTCATTATTATTGTTATTATTTTGGAGTGAAGCCCATATTGTGTCAGAACAGTTTTTGCGGTAACCACTGGAGGATTTTGTCGTAATGTTTGCCATAGCCAAACCGAAGTTTCAGAGACCGTATAAAGCGTGAAATTCTGAATTTATCTCTCTAGCCATGCCTGTCCGTCTGTACGTTCTGGTATTGCTGACACTCTCCTCGCCGCAAAACTGAAGATATAAATTCCAAATTTGTTAGAAACATTGGCAGTTCTTGTGCGCCGGTCGGTATTGAAAATGAGCCAAATTGGTCAAAGGATACGTAGCGTCGGAAATGAATTGTAATGGGTATATAAGATTTGACTTCAATCGCATGCGATTTTCTTACTTATTATAATCATTGTTATAGGAAATGGAAAGGTCATCATTAGTATTTCTAATCAGAGATTTTTCTCAACTCAGGGTCAGCAGTCATGTACGTCCGTGCCGATCCACAGTCGTTCGTTGTTGTAATTCTCAGAAGACGCATAAGTCTTCTTGATTTCGATTTATAGATTAAATGCAAAACTGGTTACACATCACAATCTTGCCCACAGCATATACCTATCTGTGCATAGCTAAAAAAGTATTGAGCTTACTATGGTCACATTAAATTTAATTAGTCAGCACGTGTGTGAATATGGAAATTTTAATATCTCGACGATAATGCAAAGGTAGATAGAACTTCTCCAACATTAACACGTAGCGCAACTCATGTAAGTTTCAAAAGGAAAATATATATGAAATTTTCATCGGAAGTTGGGATGCTCAGCCCCTATGCGCTATTTCTAGTGGTAGATTGAAATCGATTAAAGCAATCATAGCGACTGATTGATAAGTGTGGGCTGCGTCTAGATGCCGTCGCATTCGATTAAGCACCTCGACCCTAAACACCATGAACGTTTTTCTTGTGCACCATGTGGCTATATATAGGACGTTCTATAAATATATATATATATAGGGGGAGAAAATTATTACTTTATCAAGAGTTGAAAACAGATACAATGACTGAGAAGAATTTTGATTCTTGATTACCAAATGACGCGAATGCTGAAGGAGTTGCGAAAATGTCGATCGTCATGCTGCTGGGAAGATGGGGAAAACATGTAGAAAATTATCAAAAAGATATTTTGATTGAGATATATATATATATATATATCCTTATATTTATATAACACCTAAATATATAAAACTATATGGTGGAAAATTGTAGATTGATATGTCTGTCATCTTTCAAATGGAGGCGATCTGATAAATATATATTATATACATATATATTTCGTATATATTTCGTATATATATATATATATATATTTCGTGTAATATGGAAAATTTCTGTCTCTAATGTCACATCAGATCGCTTCCATTTGAAAGATGCCAGACATATCAATCTACAATTTTCCGCCAGATAGTTTTATATATTTAGGTGTTAGATGCACTTATTTTGATATTATTTTCTGTTCACTTGAAAAAAGTATTTATTACGAAAAATCGATGATGAATATATATATATATATATATATATATATATATCAAAATATCTTTTATAATTTTCTACAAGTTTTCCCCATCTTCCCAGCAGCATGACGATCGACATTTTCGCAACTCCTTCAGCATTCGCGCCATTATACGAAATATATATATATATATATATATATATATATATATATATACGAAATATATATATAATATATATATAATATATATATAATATATATATATATAAAATAAATATATATGTATGAGTGTGTGTATGTGTGTCTCATGTATATATTCTTTTCACTTTTTTTTCTTTTCTTTTATTCTATTCAGTTGTAATTTAAAAGAAAAGTTCTATGCAAAAATCAGATGATAGTGGAAATGAATTTTTATTTATACAAATTGCTTACAAAATGTTTAAATATATTCTATAGAGTTGTTTATCAAATTAGTATGCAATTGCATGCAATTGTGCATATAAATTGATTATAATGCCAAAAATTTAGAATAGACTGATAATGCTGATCTCTTGTAGGCAACGGTAAGCCAACAACAAACAATATTTACAATTCTCAAAAAATCATTTTAAATTTTTTCTTTTAATACGTACGCGTTCTATGTCTTAACATGTGCGCTATTATTATTATTATTATTGTTATTATTACTGTTAAGTTGAAACGAATAGAAAGAAACCCGATTATCAAGAAATTCAATTTCACTTAAAGCCTAAGAAATATTCATATTAGGTCGAGTCATAAGTAATTACCGTTATTTTTTAGCAGACATTTATTTTATTTTCCTTCAAATTGTTTTTTTCTATATCTCTTGTTGATCGGCGTAAATTTTGCTCGGACGGATGTCCCGTCTCTTAAGATCGTATCTTCACAATGGAAATTTTACAAAGCAATTTCTAACTGCCGGATCAGTTATCAATTCTTCACTGTATACGCTGCATAGTTTTTCGGCTAACGCCTTAGCGCTATTGCAAAGCATTACATGTCGCATATGCACTGTTCGACTCGGCATTGCAGAGGCTAAGGAAAACATGCGAATGTGCCATATAGAACAGTGGACAGAAGACTAACCGAATCCTTATCTATATAAAGTGAAAACGAAAGCTCGTTTGTTTCGGCGACTTGTAGTGGGCGAATACGAACAACAGATTCTACTTCGCTGTATCAGGACTTATTTATGACTCGACCTAATAGTTCTTTTCTTGTGCCTATCATCGAACTATAACGATGCAAAAGTTTTTGAATTTCCTTTCGTGATATTCGAAAGAAGCATCAGAGATGAAAATCTCTTCCGAAAGATTCAATATAATCGGTAGACCTCGATGTGCTTTTCTCTTCTTCTCTCTTTTCTCTTATGTATGTATCGATCCGCCTTCCAATTGCAATCTTGGAAATTCGGATAATTAGGAAACATTTTTGAAACATGAGCTCTTCGACAATTGCATGATGAAAAAAAAAAAAAAAATAAAAACGAAAATGAGATAAACCCTTGATCAGTATTCGATTTTTAGTTTAGTGTTTTTTGTTTTTGGTCTGAATCTGAAAATCGATTAAGCCCGAAAAAAAAAACAAAAAGCTTTGCTCGCGTACATATATAAATTTTTGAACACATCCGGCGAATGGGAAAACACATTCCATCCAATAACAAGCCAACAAACCTACAAGCCTACGATTGATCGAAAATCGAAAGAGTGCAAAAGACGAGATTATCAGTAACTTTTACTAGCCTGCAATTCTATAGAAATTCGGATATTCGGATACTCGATTCCACAACCATTTGTTTGAGAAAGCAAATTGATTGGAGGAAGAGTAAATTAACACGAACTACTTTACACTGGGAACTTGAGATAAGCAAGCCTTGTGCAAACGCTTCAAATGTAAAAAATTCGCAATATATTAAGTAGTTCGGAATTTTTTTGGCGGTTTTTCACTATGAAATAAAATAGTTTTTTTTTTTCTTTTTTATGAATCTTTTAGGTGAATTCGATTTTTTCTGCAATCTCACGAATCGTTATATGATCATCAGTGGTATTTAGTCAGCCTACCAGAAAGGAGTAAATTTTTCATTGAAAATTTCCAGAGGAAAGCAACTTTCGCAGATTCGTTCTACTCCATACACTGTACAGACTTCTCGACTTGCTTCGGCAGTTCTTGTCTTTCATGCTCAGTTTTATCTTCCACATCTTACTTACATCTCACTACCAAAAATTTTTTTACGAAATAAACATAAAAATGATGTACACAACAATATATATATATATGTACCTTATGTACCTTATGTATATGTATATGTATATATATATATGTAACCTTACATATATCGGTGTAGCTATCGGAAAAGAACTGATTTCAATCTGATGTTGGGAAAAACCGGACAAAAATTTCGTTTTTACGTTTTCTATCCGACAACGAATCGGAAATCCTTGCTTGAAAAAAAAGAAAAAAAAATAAAAATAAATAAATGAATAAATAAAAGCGGATTAGAAAGTCATTAATGGGTATCCAAAATTCGCTTCAAATGTAAATAAAGCAAAGCAATGCTCCCTTCGTTTTTTATAATGAGAATTTGAAAATTTCATTCACTTCAGCAATGCGCTGTCAGCTGTGAGCTGTTAGTTACGAACTGTTATCTGTTACTGTTTTTTACTTCTTTTCCAGTTAATGTTATCTCTCTTCCTATTGTGTGTATGTATACATGTTGTTCGTTGTTATTTGCGTATTATTTTGTAAGGTGTTTTTTTCTTTCTTTTTTCTTTCTTTTTCTTTCTTTTTTTTTTGAATTCAAAAAGTTCAAGTTAGAAATAAAAAAAAAAATTCGTTAACACATTGTTAAGTACACCCGGTCGTCTTATTACATAATTTCTTATATATGAAATAGGTTTCTATTATAAACTTCTCTTAGTTTTTGCTTCGATATACAACAAAACATATATCATATAAATCTCATCTGATTTATGTAGATTTTCATTATGTGAGAGATTTTTATAAAAAAAAAATAAATTTTATTTTTATTTATTTTTGTTTTTTAATCATCGCTATCGTTTATTGTCTTTCTTTATAGCCAAAAGTTGGCTTTGAACCGGATACAGCATCGCTTCGAGAGAAAGTTATACTCAATCCGGGAGAGAAATGGCGCATCTTGAAGAACATCACCATAATATCTTTCGCTTTTATGGTACAATTTACAGCCTTTCAAGTAAGTGCTTATGTAATATAAATATAAACTTAGTTCATCATTACGCCCTACACCAGTTATGGTAGAGAGTATGTTAAGTATGTAAGGACGTATGTATTGTTAATTGCGCGGGCAATCCATATCGTGACCTAGAAGATCTAATGTAGTCGCCGGCCGTTTTAGGATTCTTATGAATCCCGCCCCTTTCTTTGGATCGACGCAGCATACGATGTCATGCGTTATGAAATGCTCGCCAAACACATGGTCTGTGATTCTGCAGATGGCCTTACATTCACATAGAATTAGGATGGGGGGCGTTTAACTCGTCCCTTGGCAAAATCTGAATGAATCGGTATTGGACTTATCCATATTTTTCAGGTGATACCTAAAGGAATTATAAACCGTGTAGAAGTCCGCGATTAAACGTAAGTCGCTTCTTCTTAGCTCCAGTAGTTTATGTGGCATAGCAGAAGATTCTATCAATGTTGTTGCTTGCCGCTGTCCTGCACATTTCTTCAAATGGCAATCCGATTTTTTCCGTGTCTATTGCAATGCCACCCTCTTAATAGGTCTTTTTGGTACGCCATACACAAAAGTTCAGGACCTATCGTGATCTCTCGGGCAACCCGGTTTGTTAGACAGTCAGTCCTTTTGTTGCCCTCAACACCCGAATGGCGAGGAACCCACATTAGATGCACATCATTGTGCCTGTCGAGCTCATTCAGTATTTGAAGGAACTTCAACACAACCCTAAATGTTATCATTCGTCCCTTTACGGACTTTAAGATGACTTTTGCTTCCGCTGGGAATATGGAGGGACTATATCACCATGAGATGGCCTTCTGTAAACTCGGGCCACAAACCCCAGCCGCGGCTTTGCCATTTTCCAGTTTTGAACTGTTGGTGTATCTTTTCCTTGTTGCCATCCCGACCGATTAATGTGTAGTCCTTTATCTTGGTATTGTGGGTAAGTGATAGCCAAGCAGGTCATCTTCAAATGCTTAGGAATGCAATAAACTGTGCGCCTCTTCAATCCTACATAACTTGGGTCGATTGATTTGCTTTTTTCAACAAACCCAAACAAAGTCCAATAATGGCTTTGCAGGATCGAAAAACTAGTAATGTTCACTGGTATACAATTTTTCGTTTCGTTTCGTTTCGTTTTTTTTTTTTTTTTTTTTTTTTAAGTCTTTAGAGAGATATAAAGAAAAGCTAAACGAAACGGCACTTATTTGTGTGTGTTATGCTACTTTGCATACTTTCACCACAAGTTGATTGCTTAAAGCTTTTGTTGAGAACTGAAAAGCTGAACTGCTAGACTCCCTGCCAATATTTTATAATTTCTTCTCATTCCAATGTAAAGACAAAGTAGGTAAACAATATTTTCGCAAAGTTTTTTTTTTGTTTTCAAATCCGGCAACATTTAAGTGTAATGGGCAAAAGAGTGAGTTTCTCCCATTAAATCTCTTCAATCGTCGATAGTCATCGACGATGTCTATACGCAAAATCGTCTCTTACCTTAAACGCAAAGCAAGACTGGCCTTGTTTTTTTTTTTTGTAGTGCTATCTTAAGCAAGTAGTTGCGATTTTTAGCGGGTACGGTAAGCATAAGGAAGCGTACAGGTACCCGCGTTATCCTTCGCTTCAATTTCAAAAGCGACCGAATGACCCGTTGACCCGATCTTCTACTTTCCACAATGACAAGCGATCGGATTCGAATTTTTTTACTAACTCCTCAACGGCTACAATCGAAATTTGTTCTACGCAGGTTTTTTTGACGTTCCAGAGACTCTACTAAAAGACCGTTTGTTAATACTCCTGTTCACTTATTCACGTTTGAAACGATTTCGAACATTTATATTATTTATCTGGCATTGGAATTGCTTTGATATTTCTTGCTCTACTCCTCATTATTGCAGGGTACCGCTAATTTACAATCGTCTATTAATGCTACCGATGGCCTTGGCACGGTTTCGCTGAGTGCCATTTACGCAGCTCTGGTGGTTTCTTGCATATTTCTGCCGACATTAATTATACGCAAGTTGACCGCGAAATGGACTTTGGTGTTTAGTATGTTATGCTATGCTCCTTATATAGCGTTCCAGTTATTCCCACGGTATGTCTTTGTATAGTCAAAAAAAAATTTTGTTATTGTTCTTATCATTCTTCTTCTTATTAATAGATTTTATACTCTAGTACCTGCTGGTATTCTAGTCGGTTTAGGTGCTGCTCCTATGTGGGCCTCGAAAGCCACCTATTTAACTCAGGTGGGTCAAGTTTATGCTAAAATAACCGAACAAGCGGTGGATGCGATAATTGTAAGATTCTTTGGCTTCTTCTTTTTGGCCTGGCAAACTGCGGAATTATGGGGAAACTTAATCTCAAGTCTTGGTAAGTGAAATAATAAATCATTTGCGATAAAACGATAAATTCTTCTATTTTTGCTATCGCATTGCAGTTCTTTCTAGCGGGGCACATGGTGGCGGCAGTAGTAGCAGTAGTGTTAACAACACTATCACAGCTGAAGATCTTCAATTTTGTGGCGCTAATTTCTGTGTCCATCGTGTTAATGGCCATAGCAATTTGGAACGTCCACCGGAGCATGAAATCTTTGAGATCTCTATGATATATTTATCATGTATTCTTGCCGCGGTAGCGATTATAGCCATTTTTTTGGATCCCCTTAAACGTTACGGTGAGAAACGTAAAGGCTCTCAGTCAGCTCAGGAATTATCTGGCATGCAGCTACTTTCGGCCACTTTTCGTCAAATGAAAAAGCCCAACCAACAGTTACTTATACCAATTACGGTGTTCATTGGCATGGAACAAGCTTTCATAGGTGCCGACTTTACTCAAGCGTATGTATCCTGTGCTTTGGGTATACATCAAATTGGCTTTGTAATGATATGCTTTGGTGTCGTTAATGCGGTCTGCTCGATACTATTCGGTTCAGTGATGAAATATATTGGACGAACTCCAATTATTGTTTTGGGCGCTGTGGTACATTTCACTTTAATTAGTGTAGAATTGTTTTGGCGTCCCAGTCCCGATAATCCCATAATTTTTTACGCCATGTCCGGCCTATGGGGTGTAGGAGATGCCGTATGGCAAACGCAAATCAATGGCTTATACGGCTTGCTCTTTAGACGTAACAAAGAGGCGGCCTTTTCAAATTACCGCCTCTGGGAATCGGCAGGTTTTGTAATTGCTTACGCTTATGCCACTACGTTATGCGCGCGCATGAAATTATACATATTGCTGGCTGTGTTGACTTTAGGTTGTATGGGTTATGTTATTGTCGAAATACTTTACAGACGAAAGGTACTTAGAAATGCATTCATTACTCTTATCACAATTATTATAATCAATCACTTTTACATTTCTTAGCAACGTAAAGTTAAGAGACAAGAAAAGGATGAATTCGATAAGAAAGAGAAAGAGAAGGAAGCAGAAGCTAATAAAACTGGAATAGATAGCAATATTAATGGCTTGCCGGTACCGGTTGAGGAAACCGACGATGAACTTGATGATCTCGAAGAGGATATTATAGTAACTCATTTCTAAATATATATATATATATATATATATATATATATATATATATATATATATATAGAAATAAAATTGTTTAACGGAAAAGCTGTTTAAAGCTTTTCCTTCATTTTAGCTTGTAAATCATTTCACGAGCTTTAAAGTTTCGACACACACACACACACACAAACACACAAATACACAAATTATATGCTTTCACTTACATTATACTTATATTTTAAGTACAAAGTTTAGGAAAAAAAAACATTTCTATTTTTATGATTATTACCAGCAAAATAATAAAAAAAAACGAATGAAATTCTCAGCATACGGTAATGAGAATAGTAAATTATTACTTTTTTTGCTTTTTTTTTCTTTTCTCTTTTTTCTTGCAAGTCTTTTTCACTAAAAAAATGAAAACGTTTATTGATAATAACAATAAAAATTAAAAATAAAGAAAACCGAAAAAAGCTCTTCATTACTAAAATATTTTGCTCAGTATTATGCTAAGTTTTAAGCACTGCTTACACAACTCCTTTGAGGAAACATTTTATATATTTAAAAAAATTAAAAAAAAAAACAATTTTTTTCTTTCTTATTTTCACATATTTACTGTTTTTACTACTTAGCTTTGCTCCTCGATAAACTTTGTTCCATTTAACTTTAAATTTATGTACTTCTCTAAATTAATATACATATACATATACATATATATCTATCTATTATATGTACTTAGTTATTTAAGTAGTTCATTTTAATTATATAAATGAAATTTATTGTGATCGAAATTATGAAAAAAAAAAACAAAAAAAAAATAAATAAATAATAAAAAACAAAAAATAAAAATAAATAAATAAATCATAAAAATTTAGTTTTAAATTTTTTGTATACCCATCACTGAAGGACGCGGGGGAGGCATACTCACTTTATCGTAATGCTTGCAACGCCCAAAAGCAAGTTTCAGAGATTTTCAATTGATTAAACCATGTCTGTCCGTCTGTGGGGTGTGTGTTGTTGACACTCTCATGATCGCAAATATGATGATATCCACTTCAAATTTGATAGAAACACTTGTTGGTTGTTATTGAAAATGGATCAAATTGGTCAGAGCAGAAAGCCGCAGTGTAGCGTAAACTGCAACGTTATAGGTGGTTACATTTTCTTTTTTTGGTATATGGATATCAAATAAAACGGCATTGAGAGAAGAATGCGAGCAGCAAAGTGTGTTAACTCTAAATTAAAAGTAATGGATGTCATCCTTTTAGGGAAGTAAAAGGTAAAAGATAAATTTTATAGCATTCATCAAAGCCAAATATTTTAATGGTGGTGGATATGCGAAATTCGGCCCCAGCCGAACTCGTTACTTGATTTTATTAACACTAGAGCTGGAACAAATTGGAGACAAATCGGAATTTCGATTTCATTGTTGATTGTGGACGCAGTCATTAACCCATCCCGACCATTTTTGGACCGAGCATGCCGGTCATTCTGAGCGAGTATTGAGGGATCAGATAGTTACAGACGAAATTACGAAACACTTGTCGGTGTGTTGTCGAGCTTGTCTCCGATTTTTTACATTTCAACTTCGCATTCGCAATCAATAAAGAAAGGTTTGTCCCAAATTTCAGCTTCCTATCTTCATTTCTGCGATTGCAGCAATTCGACAGAGAAAAACAACATCAAATTAATCCTTTTTGGTAGAAATAGTCCAAGGTCATCGCCATCTCGAAATCTAGGTACAAGAAATCCTCAAAGTGCTTTCGATACAAGTAAGATTTCGAAAATTGAGAAGGATCAAAATGACCTACTCGGCAGTTCTAGTGTTAATGTGTTCAATAAAGTTAATAATTATCGTCTAATTACTAATTTATCACAAACAAAATAAAAACGTTCAAGTTATGCTTGAATAAAATCAAGCGAAGCAAGGCAGAACGAGGCATTTATGAGTAAGTAAGTTTGTCTTTGGACGAATTGAATAAACAAGAGAACATAAATTATAGCTAATTAAGGAATATGTCGCTGACCAAAGACATATTGCAAACAGCTTTCAGCAATTTCTGGCTCCGTGTCAACCACGACTAAGATGAATACGCGGATATACTGTTTTATTTGTAAATGAATGAATTTGTAAAAGTCGCTAAACCACTATTATCTAAACAAAAATGAAGAGTTTATACGTAGAAGCAACCTTTTCTTTTCTCCTTTCGTTATTCTCTATTTGTATTTTAGTGCTAGTTCAATGAATCCGCGTTGAGAACGTACAAAAATCAAATTCATCGACATGCTTGAGCATTCGTTGACGAAGGTCTTTCAACGAATATGAAAGAATCGCCTGCATGCCACTTAAATCTGCGCAGTACAATGGCACATGCAACGTAGAAAAGAACGCTCGTTACGCTTCTTATCAGAACACTTAGTATAATACAAAATTAAAGGACCGCCTGAAACTATATTAAAAATTATATAAACGAAAACTTCAAGTATTGCATATGTTTATGATATATAATACATGCAGAGTACATGCTAAAGGTAGCAGATTTACAGCACAACCACACATGGTACCAGACTTACAGCTGGTCTAAATTTTGTGAAGTTAGTTTTTATATCAAATTACTTGTATGGGTTCATTCACATCATGGCATATTAAAGTTTAGACTCTTCTGCCCTATGAAGGATCAACTTTCGCGAAAATCCTTATATACGTTTAATTTTTTTAATTTTAAATTACTGTCAACATCCGATTTTCATTATGAAGCGCTGAAAATTAGTGTTTGTTACATGAGAGTGGTTTCAAAAAATTGCCGCAGCAGTTCCAAAGTTTTCACACCACAATTTAAAAGGCCGAACTACTATTACTTAACCACTTTTATTGAGAAATTTTGAAAATTGTACAATTTTCCATATGATAGTGTTCCAAAGTTCATCGAAATATGCCAAAAATTGCGACCTGTACCTTGAACACATATTTACATGAACAGACTTCAGATGGACAGACAGGCTTAGATCAATTCAAAAAATGATTCGGAATTGATCGGTATAATAAGAAGTGCACCTATCTCAAGCCCCTATCTCATGCACATATTTAATATACTCTGCACCATGAATTGTGTAGGGTATAATGACCAACTAAGTGTTGATGTCTCGCAACAGATATAAAGAATGCATGGTTTTCATTACCTATCATTATTTTAGATATAATGTATTTTCAGATTGTTTGGTATAAATGTGCTGCAAAGGAAGGCATAATCCAACTTAACTCAAATGTATTTAGAAAAGATTGTAGGAATTTGTAAGAAGGAGAAGAAACAAAGTTAAGATGTAGTCAAGCGTATGCGTCTATTTCACAACATTATTTAAAACTATGTTACTTTGATTAATTTGTTATTATAATTCACAACAATAGAAACAACTGCCGAATTTCTTTTCAACTAATAATACCGTCCAAGCAATCATTGTGTAAAACAAAATGAGGCTTCACAAAGTTGCCAAACTTAACAAATCGTGCTTCGTGCCAATTGTGCTTGTTTATATTTATACTGGGATTTCCTTATATATACTTCTCAAGTTATATGGAACTTGTTCTCATTTACAATCATTTTCTTATTTTCACTTATCAGATCATACATGTGAGCCAAATTAAATATTTTATATTGGAATAGCCTTTCATCTCATCATTATTTAAAAAACTATTCCCTCTCCAACTAAAACATTCACAATTTTAACTGTTATCATCTTACCGTGATTGTCTTCTGTAAATAGACATTGACCATATGAACATCGCCATTGTTATGATGATGTGTGTTTAATTAGTGTCATGTTTTTTTTTCTCAATCGGTAAGCAAAGGAATAATAAAATTGCTAAACTTGCTGCCAAAGTAATAACGAAAATTTAAAGCGTTCTTTTGAAAAGACGCTTTATTTATAATTATGGCAGAACGCTGTCGTACATGTTCACAACAAAGGGTACTAGGAGAGTATTATGGATTAGATTGCGAAATTAAGGAAGATATTACCTATGCCGACTTCATTAACCAAATCTCAAATGTAAAAATTGCAAAAAATGATGGCTTGCCGCAATGGATATGTTTCGAATGTGTTAAAGAGGTTATGGTGGCTTTTAAATTCGCTTTAAAAGTCAAAACAACTGATGAAGTGCTACGAAATGAATGGCAACATTGGAAAAATTTCTTTGAAGAAAATCAAACTGAAAATATTCAGGAGGCTAACCAGGAGACTACTTCAGGACTTGTTGTCAATGATTTAACGGAGGAGTATGTAATGGAAGAAATTTTGGAAAATGTTGAAGACTCGCAAAACGAAGATGTAAGTATCGGCAAAAAAAAAAAAAACGATCTGTTAAAGGTTTAATTATTTGATTTAAAGGATGAGTTATCAATGGTGGAAGAAATCCTTGAGGAGACTGAAACTACCGCTTGTCTCCAACCAGAAGAGATAATGCTGCCAACTGACCACCTATTAGAAGACACCACTGTTAATGATGAAATGGAGAGCTTCTATAGTGATAACGAAACAAATGACGATGAATATCTAATAGAATATAATGCTTTAGATGAAACTCAGTCGGAAAAACATTCTCCTAAATGGAAATGTGCGGTATGTGATAAGGTGTTGCGCGGTGATGTTTCCTATGAGGGTCACATGAATTTGCATAAGCAATTAAGACCTTACAAATGTCCTCAATGTCGTTGTAAATTTCGATGTCACGAAGCTTTAAAAAAACACAAATCTCTACGCCATGTGAACACATATAATTGTGAGGTTTGCGATAAAAGCTTTGTATGTAAAGACTTGCTTCGTAAACATGTGGAGAGAGAACACAAAATTTGTCTTAACTGCGGCTTGGAGTTTGATCACGAAAGCACTGTTCAATTGCATAAAATTATGAACCATAATATTAAGGCTACAAGTTGTCCACTATGTCCGCATTTAAATATTAGCGAAGTTCAAAAACATATTCTTACCGTGCATTCACTTGAGTTGGATTATGAGAATGTAAATATTGCGGTAGAGGCTAAGCAATCTAATAACTTGATGGACGAAAACTTGGAAGGTGATGTTTCTCTGCACAGTTCTCATTCTGGAATCTCTTCATCTGATCATCGAGAAACCTATCAGCAAAAAGATAAACAACTACCTCTGGAGTTAGTAAACAACAACAAGCTGGATAAAAGGGAATCTTTTGTGCAATGTAAATTTTGTAAAAAGAAATTAATGTCTAAGAACCTAGAGAAACATTTGGCGTTGCATGAGAAAAAGGCACGTGAGGCTCAGATGACTAAAACTCAATACCTTTGCGCTTATTGCCGTAAGTATAACATGTATACAAAAAATATAAAGATTTTGGTCGGTCTGTTATAGCATCCTTTTATTTTTGAATGAGAATTTAGTTCGTTAAGATTTTTAATTCGAAAAGGATTTTTGGAATACTTGGGGATACGAGATAATTGAAAACTAAAAACCATAGGCTAAATACTAGTAAGGCTTGTCTAGGCGCTCTAAGGGATATAGTTGTAATTACTTTGAATTTTTTCGAGAAAGATAAAAGCACAGTCCATAGTTTCCAATTTAGAGACGACGACCATATTAGTACATACAACACCAAAGTCTTTTCAGTTTTAGTGAATTAAGTGAAAATAAAAAAAAAATAAATTAAAAAAAAAATCAATTGGAGAATTAAAAGAATGCTCTAAATTCTTAGCAAGCGGCTTTAAAAACCAAAGAAATCTACACCAACATGAGAAAATACATCAGGAGTCGTCACCTAATGTGGTATATGTGTGTAACGATTGTAGTCGCCAGTATAGTACGCAGCAATTACTTGAAACTCATCGCAAACAAGCTCATAAAGAACGAGACAACATCTGCTCGCTATGCGGCAATGCCTTCAAATTGAAAAATCAATTAATGAATCATATGAAATTGCATTTGGAAAAGAATATACCCTGTCCGCATTGTGATAAGAAGTATGCGCGACAATTTGATTTGAATGTGCATTTGCGAACGCACACAGGCGAATTGCCCTACTCCTGTCATTTGTGTGAGAAACGATTTGCCATCAAAGTGCGACTAACCTATCATCTGCAAAAGCATTATGGAGTTAAGCATCGTTGTAAGGAATGCCAAGCTGAATTCAATTCAAGGCAGAAATTAAAGGCCCACTCTTTTAAACACACCGGTATGCCGTATCGCTGTCAGTTGTGTGATGGCCATGGTTTTCCAACCAGGAATGTGTAAGTGATCGTTTTGCGCAACAAAGAGCTAACGAACTAACATTATTTAAATATGTTTCGTGCCTTTATAGATTTAAACGTCATTTGGCAAGAGTTCATCACGCTATGATGAGCGATGAAGCTTTAGCGGAAATGTTTCAACATTATACGGGAAAGGCTACGATAATAAAACAAATCAATGACTTTGAGATGATTCCAAGAAATGAAGATGACCAAGATCAGAACATACTTGAAGAGAATCCGGATATCATTAGTGATACAGATATAGTTACGGATCATGAAGTTGGGCTTTAAATATTTTAAAAATTTATTAGCTATTTAATATTGTTTAGAATAAAGACCAAGTTAAGAGGAGCAGACGTTTTTAAATTCATTTGTTCGATTCATTTAATATTTATTGTCTTCGTTTCTTATGCTTAGTTTAAGAAGGTGGTGGTCATTTTCATTCATTCTTTTTCTTTCCTTACCTTTCCACAGCTCAACATTTTCACAAGGACGAAGATCTCAATGAACATGAACTCAATATCCATAACTCAAGTTCAAATCTTTTGCATAGATGCAATAATTGCGGCACACGCTTCTTTACTTTAGGCGATCTGCTCGATCATAAAAAAGCCGATCATCCGGCTTATATATGCAAAACATGTGGCAACACCTTTAAAGGTCATTCGCAACTTTCCGCTCATAAGCGTTTGCATAAGGAGCGTCGATTTAAATGTGCAAATTGCGACAAATCTTATCCCCGCCAAACAGATTTAAATATTCATATGCGTTCTCATACTGGGGACAGACCTTACGGTTGTCATATATGTGATAAACGATTTCCGGTAAAGGTGCGTCTCACCTATCATCTACAGAGGCATCAAGGAGTCCGACATCATTGTCCCTATTGCGATGTTGTTTATGAAAATCGCAATCAATTGAAATCCCATTTATTCAAACACACTGGCATGCCATACAGATGCGAAATATGTCCAGATGTAGTATTTGAAAGACGAATAAGGTAAATAATAAAATACTGAAATTAAAGTAAATACCAACATATTAAAAAAAAAAATTTATTTAAATAGATTCGCTAACCATATGAAGAGAATGCATAAGAAAACTATGACAATCGAAGAATTGGCTGAAATGTTTGCGAAAAATACCGGCAAAGTGATACGTTTTAAAAAGACGGAAACGGATTGAATTACATTAAAATATAAACATACGCTTCATTTACGTTTGCACCGAATATTTCGATTCCCACCAATTCCAAATATATTTCTAAAGTAACTATTTACCTTGTTGAAGGATACTGCTGCGTTTGTATAAATTGATTGTCATATTTTGACCTCCTAAATAGGCGAGTAGGTAAAAATCGGAACTAATAGGTCAGTGTTCGCTAGTTCAAATCTCAAATGCGGAAGAGTTTTCTTTGGTCATACTAATAGTGGCTGCTCAGTCGGCAAAGGCAAACACTTATCGATTGGGCAGACACCCTCTGGGTAGCGCCCATCACCGCCCTATTTTTGCTCTCTTTCCTTCTCTTCTTCATGGAATTCACCATGTTATACAAATAGCGGACATCGCCCGAGTGATTGGTTATAGTAATCCATATATACAGATACACATGTGGACAGAAAAATGGATGCGAGTTTCTATATTATAGAAATTGTAAAAAGTAGCTTCCACGTGAGCTACTTCCGGCAATAAAAAGTTGAGGGCTTTTATGTTGCTTTAACAGATTCTTCAGCTGAAATCGGTGCATCCCCTTTAAAGTTGTGAAAAGTAAACTGTCTTGAAAGATTTTGTTGTAAAGGTGGATTGTACAGTGTATAGCCAAAAACGAAGATGACGTCAGCTCCGAAATCAGGCAAAAAAGCATACAAATTTATTGCCAACTCACTAGGTAGGACTTTAACTAAGTAGTGTAAGACTTCCACTCGCGACTACCTAAACCATTAACTAAGAAGAAAAGTAAACACTATCCTATCCCTAAAATCTTGTAAAAACAATCATCCAAATAAACTGAAAAGTCGTCAAATTGGAGTGGGAGGAAGTATAAGCTTAGTACGAAAAAGTTATCCTAACTTGGAAAATGATTACTAGGACAGGGCGACTAGATCACTTGCATTATATAATTGAATTGAATAAGGGTCATGCAGTATATTATCAATCAATTTATCTAAATCAAACGAGATGAAGCAAAATGTGATTGTGACAATTCTGGAACGGTACCACGCGCAAGCGCTATACCGCAAAAATTAGAATCGAGAGATCTCAAGAAATACCACCTGCACCAAATCGAGCTCAAAAATCAAACGGTACAAATCAACAACTGACACATCTTCAAGGATTATGGGCTTCATTTAATGTGAAAGACTGTGGTATCTCGTATTTGTCCAACCCACATTTTCAAAATCTCGAGGAAACTGCAGCAATATACATAGCAAAACCCAACTTCTTATACTATATAAAAACAATTGGATATATCTTATAGCTATTAACACAATAATTCGTAAATATTGGTTCATTGCTTCAGAAAATCGTATACAGCTATTTAGTAAGATTTAGTTGCGTTCAAAACTTATGCAATTTTTTTTTTAAATTGTTATATATATATTTGTGAATAAATAGGTTAGTAAAGATTTTAAATCCTTTTATCACCGTTGCTGGTTATATTCTCAATTTTTTGCTGATGCCTTTGCACCGACAGTTACAGATTTTTTCCGTTGAACGTGATGAAGCATTGAAAAGATCACATAGGTGATTATATACATTGAAGATGTTGAAGTGCCTATTTTTATATATTGCGGTAGTTTTATTGCACAGTTCACATGTGTCATCAAGTGACATAACCTTAATATACGATTTATTTGTATAAATATGTTTGCCAATTGAAAGGCGATTATTTTGCTTTGTTTCAATAGCCAATCAAAAATTTAATTTGCTTTTACGTTAATTTTCTTCCCTTTGTTTTCCATATACTTGTTATTTTCATATATGTTGACTTGTTTAGCTTTACTTTTCAAACCATATGTTTTTGCTTATATTTACATCGATTTCCTTATTTTTTCATGTATAATAATATGGTAACGCTGCTTCTCATTGAATTTACTACATAGGATATTTTAACGCGCAAACGGTATAACGTTACGGTACGTTACATATATATACATAATATATACATAAATATATATAAATCAGTAATTATAAATTAAATTGTTCCTCCATTTTATGAAAAATTTATAAATTGAATGTATTTCCTCCAGGTCTGGGAATGTGTCTCTGTTGTGTTAACATCCGTGAAGCGTTATCCCGTTTGCGACTCCACATTTGCAGACTTTTTAAAAATTTTGAGAGTTGGAAAATCATATGGTTTTACCAGTATACATACAAATAAGACAAAAAGAAGATAAAGCATAAGCAGAAATAATGATTGTTTTTTTTTAAATTTCAAGATTGTTTATCTAATTCGTTTATTATATTTACACTAATATACTTTGTTTTTATGTTATGCGGTTTGCAATGTTGATTTGGATTGTAAAAAATGAAAAACCAGCAAAAAAACCCATTTATTTTAAAGTTGAAATTATTCTATTAGAGATTCATAATTGGTAGTTTCCATATTATAGACTAATTAATTTCACAAAAAGGTTTTCGATTGTGCCATAAAATAAAATTAAAAAAGATTATAAATAAATGTCGAAATAACATCCCAAACTGAATTATAAATATTTTGTTCATAATTACGTTGATTTCATTAGTTTGTTTACATTTCCCTGTGAAACAATATGGTAGCGCGGCTGCCCATTGTGTTTCCGCTTGGGATTTTTTAACCCGAAGACGAAAATGACGCTCTACTGTGTTAGCCCCCACATTTATGCAAAATATTAAGAAACAGCCCTGTGTAATACTAAGAATCGTTCAATGGCAACTCTCAACTTTAAAAACTAATCATTTTGTACCTTCAATATTTCTCGACAGTCAAAGCATCTTGATTATCGCCCGAAAAAGTGAGATTAATAATGCCTTTAAAGGATTGGGAACTATCTGGGATGAGTGATTTATTGCAGGATGAAAACATTCCCATCCTTATGCAGCTGGCAAAGAACATAACAAAACATGTAATTGATATAGACTCCAGACAAAGTAAGCCTACAATTTTTATATACGCTGTTTTTCTTTCATATATTAAATGCAATTTGCAGAGGCTTTGGATTACATATGTGTTCACAGCGAGGATTCGTCGACTTTATTGAATAAAAGAATTATAACTAGAGAAATTCTTTTCAAGTATTTACATAAAAAAAAAGTCGCGGTAACCGTGGATTTCACCAAACATAATCTAGTCAAAAAAGTTATAAATTATTGGATTAAGGAGTTTGAAAAAACATTACAAACAACAGATGTCTGCACTCTTACGGAAGAAAATTCACCAAGCACCAGCACTCCACAACCAGGGAGCGCTGCAGAATTTATTCCAACAGTGACTGAATGTGAATTTCCTATACATTTACTAGCACGAAAATTCGCAGAGTGGTTTTTCGATCTATACAACAAAAACTCACTTAAGATTGAAGATTTTTGGTCAGATGCATATATGCTTTTAAAAATTTTAGGTAATGAAGACTGCAATGTAAATGAATGTCAGGATTCTGCCTCTTTGCTACATATTCTGTCTGAAGTCAAAAATCAATTTGGTTTCTTCTACAATCCAAATTTATCGCATGCTGGGGTCCAGGGACGTATGGACATACATGGTATGGTTTTAGTATTGGCTTGTGGCACTTTGCACACTCAGCAGGGATGTGTGGGATTGTTTGAATGCGTATTCGGCTTACTCCGCGATCCATTTGCCGACAATAATTGGAAAGCGAAGAGCATTCAATTATGGTTGCGCAGCAAAGCTGCGCCCAGTATACCGTCCTTACAAGGCAGCGACTCCTTAAAAGAAATTTTAGCTTTACCAGTGCCGCAAGTACCTCAAGATGAATTAACATAATAGTTGCATCTAAAACATTTTTATTTAATAAAAAACCATTTCTATTTCTTATTGACAGGTTATTTGTTTATATTTATTCCTTCAATTTTAATTTGTATAAAATTGCATTAAATTGCATTTGACACATGTTAAGTTTCTTACTAAGTCTGTAATTATATTTTGTTAAAAAATTTGCAGAATTTTCGGAAATTGAAAATCTTATAGAAAATCTTCTGGGTGTTTGTATAGTGAACTTAAATGAAATCATAACTAAATTTAAAAATTACTAAAGTAAAAGCAAAATATTTTACTTGATATTCATTAGTCTTTGAGATAAGATAGCAAACGCTTTACCTTTACGTAACAGTATTTTAAAATAATGTAAATATCATTTAAAATTTTTAAGAATAAAAATTTCTGTTACATTATATAAAGTGAATATTATATGTGTTATTAGATGTTCTTTTGAATTATTATAGAAAATACTGTAATTATTCGCGCTCATAAGAATATGAAATATTAATAAAAATTCAAATTATAATCTATATAATGGCAAGTTGTGTTTTTACGTTTGAGTGCTTTGTGTGATCATAATACTGTTATAAATAAAATGTTAATACGTATAATGGGAAAGAAAAACACAAACAAATTATTTAAAAAATTGCGCATTGCAGAGACAATAATCGAACGTTATCAAAACGACGTGAATTAAAACGACTTACCTCTATGCTCCGTTAGTCCCTGAAGTAGGGCTGAAAGTGGCAAACTTGCTTTTTTACAGTAACCATTAGTTGTTCTTTTTTTTTGGTTTCTTGGGATTGCGAGAACGTGATTTAGCCTTGCAAAGTGGACAAATTGGAGCGTTTCGGTGAATTTGTTGATGGCACGATAAGCATGATTTCATAGGCGGTGGCTGCTGTCTGAGATTAACATTAAAATCCGAACGAAATGTGGGATGATGACCTAAACTAATGGAAGGTGTTTGCTGAAGACGATTTGTTGGAGGTGGCGGTGGTGGGGGAGCTGAAAAGTCACCTTTTCCCAAGCGTACGCCAGCGCCGGGTGTCGCCCCCGAACCTGGAGGAGCAGGAGGCATGAATGCATGACCGCCTGTTGGTCCTGTAGGTGCCGAGCCACCGCTACCGGGAGCCGACGGTGGTAAGGCTGTAACTGTGGCTTCTGGCATTAAAGGATGTCTGGGATGTGGTCGAGCTAAGGCGGACGTTTGCGCTGCTGCAGCTGCTGCCGCCGCAGCGGCAGATTGTGCAGCAACTTTTAGAAAATTGCTTTGAAAACGGTCTTTAGAGATAGGGCTTCCCTCCTCTTCATGTAAATCCCTTAGTGGGCTTAAGCCCAAATAATCACGTCTCATATGATCAATTTGATATTTTAATGCCAAATATTCTTCATAATGGCGATTGGCCATATCTACAGAACGTGTTTGATTCTCTTTTGTTTGCTTGATTATATTCTCCATATCATTTATGTCGGCATGTATTTGCCGCAGCTCTTCTACATGCGACATTTTCTCTTCTAATAAATGTTCCAATTCTTTACGATATTCATCCAAGCATTTCTCCTCATCATCGCTTAGCTTCACCTCCTTTATAATACGAACCTTCAATTTTTCCAAAGCTATAGTCTTATCACGTATATCTTTAATAGCTTCCAATTTGGCATAATAATGTCGTTCGTTGGAGTTTGGTATATCAGTGGTGGCCATTTTTTATTTATTTTATCGTCTTAAGTTTCCTTTGGTCTTTTTTTACGATAATTGTTTTATTATGAATTTATGTTATTTATAATATCAAGTAACACGAAGCTTCTTTAAGTACTTTTAAAGCATATTTATTTAGCTTTTGCTTGTGACAATTTTTTAAAATTCTGTCTCGGCTTTTTTCCTCTTTTTCGTTGCACAATTACTTTAGTTTTATTTTTGTTAGAGCTGCCAAATGTTGCGAATTATCTGTTACGTTGAGAGATATACCAAAAAGTAATGATTAATTTAGATTGAAGAAGCATTTGAGTTTCCCTGACATTTTTGCTATGCAAAGTTTTTGAAACTTCAAAACTTGATGAATTTCCCAAAATTTTCCGAACGAAATGTATAATCTTGTCTACATATTTTTAATTTGGCTGACATCGAAGAAGGGACGAACTAAATCATTCATTCCATTTGCATTACTTATAAATATCGATATAATGGAGCAATGAGGCATAAACAATTTCGATGATAAGTAAATATGCAAACAATATAAAAATAAAAGTAAGAAACTGAATCGATTTTCGGCCCACGCTCCCATAAATTGAAATAAGAAGCTGTCATTTCGAATATATTTTTCGTAGGAGGCTATAGACAAAGTTGGAACAATATGAATGAAATATGGATCTAAAATGAGATGGAAGTGTTGCTCAAGGAGATCTAAAATGTTCAATGCAGACATGGATGCAGCCAGGCCATAAACTCTCTTGCAATTAATAACAACTTTATATTCAACAACGGTCCTGTATGAATGACTTTTTCAGTTCAATTGAAAAGTCACGGCCATAATTAACGAAATGTTTATCGACGATAGCACATTCGACATTTATGCAGTTCAATTATTTTTTACTCCGCTCTAGTTTGTTACATACGTATTAAATTATGAAATTTAACCGATGAGGAATTGCTTAGACGAGTTATATATATTCTATCCACCCAATTTTTGTACCTATATTCTTTATTTAAAATTTGCATAAATTATTGCATTATTGTTGCTTGTAAGGAATGTCATATTATTTTTAAGAATTTGCGCCTCTTAACCTTACTAAGCGCTTATTTATTTATATATATTTTTATATGTAATTGCCACAGTTTAGATACATGTCACATTTCTTATTGGCTTAGTCCACTCCAACTCAACATCCAAAAAAAAAAAAGTAAAGTAAAAAAGTAAAATAACTTGTACTTCTTTTTTAAATACATATTAGTGCACGTAATGTCGAGTGTTGTACTCTAACATATTTCTAATGCCGGTGGTATTGGAATATCATTTTGCCTTGCAAATTCGAGCAAGGACACGTAGCTTTTTTTCCAATTCTCAATTTCCTTCCTGTATTGTTCATTCTTCTCATGCATTTGTTCTAGTTCTACCCATTCATGTGACTTTTCTGATTCCAAACCATCTTTCTGTTCGATACGTTTAGTACGGCAGCTGGCTGCGTAGCCACGATTCTTTAAAGTACGACGTCGTTGCTTCATGCGAACAATTTCTTGACGATTTAAACCTCGAATCTTTAATGTGCGGTTTAAGTCACGTACCGATATTGAAACCAATTCATCATCACTAATATCGTGTATGGGGGGTGACAAGGGAGCCTACAAC
The DNA here is from genome assembly GCA_000688715.1 of Glossina pallidipes. NCBI lineage: Eukaryota > Metazoa > Arthropoda > Insecta > Diptera > Glossinidae > Glossina > Glossina pallidipes. Next base: position 3,756,417 of record KK499767.1, read on the forward strand.
GAAATTTTAGCGTATTATAAACTCAAGTCTTGCATGTTTTACAAAATTTTTAATTTATTAATAAATTATCTTCTATTTACATAGATTTGTTGCGTTCCCATTTTTGAATGTACTTGCGATTTCGATTGTCACGACTGAGCATTGGTTGTATTCGATCAATTCCAAGTTACAAAAAAAGGAGATAAAAGAAAAATAAAATAATAAAATAATAAAATTTTAACATTAACATAGAAAAATATTAATTGTAAATACCGTTTGTTACTAGCTTTTTGGAGTTCTTCACGTTAAATAAAATATTTCACATGAAAAATGCGAAAGCTTTCGTTGCTGCCTTTTTCTAAATAAATAAATTACTACTTATTGTTTCTTTTATGATTTAGAATTTTCTTTTTGCAAATACTTAAAATTTTTTTCCTTTTTTTTTGGATGTTGAGTTGGGGTGGACTAAGCCAATAAACTTGTGACTTCTTTGTCCAGATGATAAACAGTAGCAATTATTAGCAAGAAATGTATGTAAAACACAACAAAAAGAATGCGGCCGTGGTAGCTAAAGCCGATATGTTAAGTGTAATTGTGGATTGTTGAGTTGTTGAAAGTGATGGAAAAAACAGTGTTGCAAACTTTGGCTGAAAACAAACGGGGAATGTTATAGAGATAATATATGATTGAACGTAAAAAACAAAAACAAGCAAAAAAAAGTGTATAATGCATTAAAAAGATGAATTCGCTTTTCTAATAAAGCGACTTAGTTTCCCGAGATGACGTACATTTTTTGCTGCAAAGAGGAGAACATCACATAACTTGGAGAAGTCAAAAGAAGTCCTAATCCCATCAAGCCTATGACATCTAAAAGTTAGATGCTCAGCATACTCGCTAATATTACAAACTTCCCAAATATCACATGGTATAGCTCGAGCCCTTTTTGCATGAAAGTTAGCTTTTTAATTTAGAAAAAAGCCGCAGTGACCAGGTATCCAAACAAGTTGACAGTCATGACAGAGATTCATGTAACATCCTCTGTATATCAAACATATATTGATTAACTGTACCTCCTTTATTTATTAGAAGCAGAGCTGACTTACTATCAGGAAAACAACAAATTTTTTGATATCGTCAATAACAGCTACCTTAATAGTATGTATGAAGGCAAGCAATTCAATAAAAGTCGAGGGAATTACCGGAAAAAAGTCTTTACGAGGTATGATTCAATACAAAAGCGCTTGTGTGCGATGCTGTACAACCAGTATATAAAAGTTTAATGACTTTCGTGAAGATGAGGAAGCAAAAAATAATAAAAGGTGTTTCCAACAAGTTTATAAATTACTTACGTTCAGCTTTGTTACAGTTCTTGCCTCGTGCCAATTGAATGAGCTTTTTACAACAATTATATTTATAATCGAGATATTTCTGATGATGTTTGTGTTAATCGGTCTTTAATCTTTCTCGTAATTAAACTTATTATTCTGAAAACTGATCTGATAAAAAAAGTATAAAATATACATTAGATGGATGAATAATGGAACCTAGGCAAATGTCATGTATTGGCAAATAGAGCAGGTGACGGTAAATTTGATCATGCGGTGCGTTTGTACATACGTGGTTGCGTCGATCGAGAAGTCTTAGAAGCGAAACATTTCTGTATTTGTAATTACCAGCCGACGAATAGAAATTTATACTTGCGTAAATTTCGATTACAGCTGAGAAGAAAAATATTCGATTATAGTTGCCATCGTCTAGTTAATTCAGTTAAGTTCTTCATCCAATTGATTTTTTGTCCTTAAGTCGAAACACGTCAGTGTATCCAATTTTATCCAAATATCTCCAAAAATGTGACCTATAGGTTAAATGGAAAAATACATAGATAGACATCTCGGTCGGATGGACAGACAAGATCAAATCGATTCAGAAAGGGATTGTGAATCGATCGGTATTGCAAAAGGTGAGTCTATCTTAAGCCCTTTTGGGTGTTATTTACGTCCGCACAAACTTTATATACTCTGTACCCCGAGCGGTGTAGTCTATAAATATCTAGGAATTATTAGAATATTAAGTAAATATTTAAAAAAGCCATGCTATGCTTAATCTGACTTTTCACAATCATTTCTCGTAACATGTAAAGCCTTATGTGCCAAAAAAACTTATTGTTAATGTTTTATGATGGACATGAAGAGGACTCATGGACCGAGTTCTTGGATCACACTTCACATACAAGATTTCTCATGAATAGTAAGTCCGCAAAAGGAAATAATTATTCATATTTAATGATAAAAATCGGTCGTTAGTACGGAATTTGGACCGCGTAGGACTCTCTTTCAGGTTCTACAAGAAGAAGAAGAAGTTGTAATGAAACGCAAGCCCTTGTATGGAGAAAAAGTCTATTTTCCAATTTTTTATGAAGGAAAATGAAAAACAATAGCATTTTTGAGACTTAAATTAAGGTTTTCTTAAATTTTGATCACGTCATGTGATATACCCTAAGGTGATGTCTTTTATGAGAAGTATGCGTTTGCATGAAAATAATGTGAAAATTTGTTGTATTATTATTAAAACTAGGGCGAAATTGTGTAGGGTATCTAATAGTCGCCCTTACCCGACCATAATGTTCTTACCCGTTTTTCATTCCATAATAATGTAATAGACAGCACTTGAATAATGAGTCTTCTCTTTCTTAAAGGAAGGAACGTTACTTTTCTTTTTATGCTAATCTAATGTAAAACTAATGTTAAGTTCACAATACATTTAAACATTTCAAATCTAAAATATGCATTCCTTTGTGTAAAGCACGCTTGAAGCAATAACAAACTGCTGTTGCTTTTTCTTTAAGAAATGTTCTTTTGTTTTCACCTACTTTTCTTTCTAAAAAACTGTGGCTGGACGGTCTACTGGAAACAGAAAACAAAGGGTTTTGGTGTTTGTAAAAAAAAAAACAACAACAAAGTCTTCATATAAGCATCCTTATGCAAAACAGTTTCCACTACGAATGTATTTATACATAGCTGTAGTTATATCGTTCTGTCTGCTGTACAAATGCATGCTTAGAGTCAACACCGCGCACATATACGTGCAAACGTGTGCAGGTGTAAATGCCATCTACAAACGGCAGACTTGCTTAAATTATGATCAAAATACCATCTACAAACGGCAGACTTGCATAAATTATGATCAAAATACCAGTTTATGCAATTTCTCGCAGTTTTCGAGGGAAATAAATTAGAAGAAATAGTTGATGGCCTTTTATATTTTACCTTTACTTTTGTGAAATTATCAACTAAGAGACATTGCTCTACGACTGCATTGACCATTGAGGAATACAGTTCTTTGACGGTAATTTTTGTTTTCTCTTCTTGTGATACGATTTTTTGTTTGGCTTGGGTAGATAAACGGGTTCGGCCTATTGAAGATAAGGCTTCAGCAGCGTGATGAGTTTTTATTACATGTTGTCTCTTGGCGTTAGCCGGCTGTTTTATTAATACAAAATAAATAATTCTTCTTCTTCTTCTTATTTTTTGTTATTCAGCAAAACAAAAACCGAAGAATCGCTGATATATATAAAAGCGGAAAATAAATACTTGTCCACAATTTTCCATGTGGTAGCACTTCACATTTCCAAAGAAATGGTTAGCAATGGTTATATTATTTTTTTTTTTTTACGTTTAAAAAGATTTTGCGTTTTCGATAAAATTTTTATTATATATTTGAAGCCCAGTAGGAAGTGAATTTATGTGAGGTGAAAGAGGCATGGCTAAAAGCGGGGAATCTACTATCATTGCGGAGGTCACTGTTCCTATCACTATGCATATCTCCCAACCATAATGCATTGCTTCGATAATGGTATAATGCCCTCCGATCCTGCTGGGGTTGCAATGGTGACAAGAGAAATTAAAGATGTTCTAGTCAGTTGCAAGTCGCATTGCAAATGAAAAACTTATTTCTTCGATTAAGTTAAGGAATGAAACGTAATGTATGATTCATTAAGGCCGGAATAATAATAGGGGCTGTTAACAAAAATTTCAAGTGGGTGACGGGGAATGTGTGCATTCCACCGCACTGTAAGATGCGTTCATTTAGGTAAGGTATCATCCATCCCTTGATTGGATAAAAAAACAAAGCTCTAATCTACTATCAAACTCTATGGGCGATGCTGTAGCATTTGTGCACAAAAATGGAAAAAATTGACCACGCCTACCCAATATTGTAGTGTATCAAAGTTTATTTTGGCAGCAGCGCAGAAGCCAGGTCAAAAAACCCCATAAAGTCTATAAGTTCCTGGACAGTTTCAAGTTTCGATTGAACTTAAGCATGTGCGTCCATTCATCTGGCCGTCTGCGAAACAGTGTATTATCTGTGGTAAGCATTCTCTCGTTCGCAAAAATGAAGATATCGCTTGCAAACTTGCAAAAGAATTTGTAAAGGACCCAAACTTTTCAAAAAATACAAGTTTTTTTTTGACGTGGTAGATGTGTTTCTTAGAAAACCGTGCAAAAAAAAATTGTGTATAAGAATACATGCAACATATGGTAAATTTGGGGATATGTTCCACAACTTTAAAAAATCGTGTAAGTTAAAAAAAAACTCTTAACCGTGCAAAAAAAGTAATAAAGAAGTCCATATTACACATTTATAAAACGAAAATAATTCATTTTTATTAAAAAAAAACAAAACAATTTCGAATTGTAGTGCAATGAAAATTCAGTCCCTAAGTACATAAAACATATATTATTAATAGCCTTAGATGATGGTGCTTTAACACTTTGGTCTTAGAATTTATTCTCTCGCTAAATTTATAATAATAATAATAATAATAATAATAATAATAATAATAATAATAATAATAATAATAATAATATTATTATTAATATAGCCACAGATTAAATTCTAAAACTATCGGTTTTATTGAAAACTCGACCGTAGTTGAGACTTGAATCCACGAGCATTGAATTGTTAGTCGAGTCTCTTCGCCAACTCGGTCACTCAGGCGTATACCTACAACCTATCAAAATTGAACTGAGGAATAAAAATCAATTTTCCAACTATTCATGGCTACCTGATGACATGCGGGCATGTTTTTACGATACTGGATCAAAAATGATATCATTCTCAGATAAGTCAGACAACTGTCCGTGTTGATCTAAACGGAGAATTTCGTTGGTTATTAACCGGCAAATAGCAATAAAGCTACTCACTAGTACATGTGTGGCCATAAACCGACTGAGTTCTGGTCACAGTATTCTTTCAAAAATTTTGTATGTTGCAGTATAGTTAGGTTTCTGTGAGACAATGTTAAAGTTAGAATTATTATTATTATTATTGATTTAGCTAGAGAATAAGTTCTAAGACAGAAGTCTCAAAGCACTAGCACCTAACGTTATCGGCTTTAAAAGAATCAAAAAAAAAAAATATTTTTTTTTCAATGCATCGTAAAATAAAAATTCATTTAAAAAAAGTGTATATACTCCACTTAGTGAACCGTGTAAAAAAAGACTATGGGTGTACCTTCAAATTGTTTCGCAGCTTATTGCATTTTCATTCCAAGTCTGATTAATGGTTTGATGAAGCACCGTCAATGATATCGATCTCTTTATACTTCAATACACACGAAACACGAGCAGCCCGTAAGCAACTGAACTTATCCCATACGAACACACACATACCTAAGCTATGGACACACAAAGTTTCGAAATTCGAAAAACTAACGCTTCATGTGCATTACACGGTACTTATTCGTATATCCATTATTAGGTATTTGTTTCAAGGCGGATTTATCTATTCATTCATTCAATATTGATTAATTGATAATGATTGAAGTAATTCTGTCATTTTGATATCTTGATATTTTAATAAATTGTTTCCAAGATTGCTTAAATTTCTGCTTATAAAGTGCGTTATGCCCACATTTTGACACATACACACATACAAAAACACAAACACACACACACACACACATATATATATATATATATATATATATAAATATAGTTAACATTGTCCAATGGTTATGTGAAATTTGTAAAGGGCTTACTTTTTTAATCAGTTTTTAATTACATATTAATATTTGCTTTAATTAATTTGTGTACAAAGCCTTTATAAATACCTTTGTGTTAAACCATCTCCTCTTACTATGGTAGTAATAGTAGTAAGAACTTACAGTTAAGCCCACTATGTAAAATGAAACAGTTTTTTTTTATGCTGTAACTATAATAATATGTTACGTATGTACGTACGTACGGGTATTTTTTCAAAAATAAACCCCATTACGAGTAAAACGAAAAACCAAAAGGTTAACATTCACGAGTAAATGTTTACCTCTATACGAATCTCAGATACCCTACCCTATCATAATTCATCAAATAAATATATATATCCCGTTAAAATTAATGATATCATAAGAATGTGTAGAATACACATCACACATTGATTATGAACTTTAGCTGAGTACAATATTGTCTCATAATATTATATGTGAATGTGTTTATTTATTATACTTGCCATCAAAGTGTGCAGTGATGTGTACTAGATTTGCTTTTACAGGAAACTACGCATTATGTCCGTATACTTGAAAAGCTATATAGATATTCTTGATTAGAGCGCATTTATCTGTCCGTCTATTTGTGCTTATTGTCTATATGCTCTCTCTCGTCTGTCGACTGTCATCTCAACTTCCTTCAAATTGGCGAAAGGAAAAAAAGAGCGAAGGCAGCGTAAATAACAGTCCCTAGGATAGGATATTAACTCGAAACGTTTACCAATATATTCATAATGCTAATATATGCTGGCATATGTTGTGTACTAACGACATAAAATTGCAATGGGAGAATGGGCGCAATCAGCCTAAAAATACGTCCGCGATAGAAAAAAAGTTTTCACTTACCATGTATAAGAAAAACAGTAATTTGATCAATCGATTGATGTGAGCGGACAAAAGCTTTTATGCTTTAAATTTCAGGTGGTGTATGAAAAAGATTTGTTTCGAGAAGAATATAACTTTTTTATGCGTTGGTAGTCGGTTGCCATAGAAGTTATCACGCATGTCGTCGCATATGTAACAGTAGTTCATCTTTTAACCTTTAACCTTTAACCTGCGTGAGAAATCAAGCTTTAAGATACACAGGGAACTAACTCTATGAGGTGGTCACGGCATTTAAACAAAAAAATGCCTAAAGCAGAAAATGTTTACCAAATTGATTTGCAATATTTAATAAAAAAGCTGGTTAATGCTACGGTACGACCAAGACCTTGCTGTGCGTTGTAGGTCTTTGATGGTCACAAAAAGATTGATAAAATGATGGTATTCTTGCTGCAAGGGCTATCAAGCCCTTTCATTTTCATGTTTTTTCTTTGTTAATATGTCACTCATACACACGTTGTTCTATATTCAGTTGTTTTATGCTTTCTATGAACAATATATGCAATAAATTGAGTTGTTATTTTATACCCATCACCCAAGGATGAGGAGGTATATTGATTTTGTCAAACCATTTGTAACGCCCAAAAGGAAGCTGCAGAGGTCCCACAAAGTATATATATAATTGATTAGCATCAAATAGTTAAATCGATTTAAGCATGTCCGTCTGTCCATCTGTCCGTCTGTGCAATGTCTGTTGTAAACATTCTCCTGTCCGTCAAATCAAATTTGGCAAAAACATTGCAAGTTTTTGTACCCAAGTTGGTATTGAAAATGGCCCAAATCGGACACGGAGAAATTTTGTTTTAAGGGAAAGCTTTTTCCTTTTAAGGCTGAGCGACGTCGGATAGAAAATTTAATAGGCGATATTACCTGAAAAATGCTTTCTATTAACTTTGTCATTCTATTTGTAACACAGATCAGATGAAATAATTCAGTTCTTCATTTTCCCATTTAACCATGTCCGTCCATTTGTCTATTAATTCAATTATTGAGACTAATAGTAAAATAATACAAATTGAGACAGAAGATAGATAATGCTTACTACGTACGTATACATATTGGAGATTAAATTTCAAGTCCGTCCAAGTTTGAAAACGAATTTGATCCATTCGTGGAATAGCTAAGCGCCGAAGACATTTTTATAAATAACTTGCCAACTGATACCGCGATCGATGTGATGTGAAGAATATGTGGTTTTAAAATTCAGGCGCATATATGTAGTGCGGAACAAACCACTGAGTAGAGAGTTAGTCTGGCGTCTATTCGTAGTTTTGTATCATTGGCGGTTACGTTACATTTAAGAAACGGAATACGTGAAAAGTGAAAGCCGATATATTCCCAGAGATCCGTGATATGTGCATTTTCGAGACAATTCATTTTCCTTCTTCCAAAAAGGCGGAAGTGCGTTGCAAACCTAGAAAGTGGGTCTTGCGACTAACACATGTAGGAATTGAATATAATTTCAATATTACCGTGTCCTTCCGACTGTAAGACGCATTTCAAATTGATGAGATGATTTTTAGAAAAATATACTTTAATGTCCCTTTTGGATGAAAATTTTTATTTATTGTTAACATAACTCCGACTCGATATATATTCAGTTCATCTTCTACTAGCACTTGTCTCGTCCATTGTTTACCGTTCGTATTACTTTCATCTGAACTATTGTTGTCATTGCTTTCAAAAAATATTTTAATGTCATCTTCGGACTATAAGACGCATCCAAAATTGTGAGTCCATTTTTCTAAGTAAGAAAATACGGTAATTAATCGATTGTTTTGAGAGGTCTTGGGCGGTTTCTTTATGGATCTAAAAAGTGTTGTTAAATTCACACTTTTTTTGCTTTCCTAATCTCAAGATTTAAAAACATCTAAGCGAGGGCCCATAGATGTAGGATTTTATATTCTTCAACATTTCTATGATTTACGTTTGAATGCTTCTCGCATAATCTCAGCTGGCTTGTATTGTGATGGTAGTTTCGAAATGCGCTGTGTCTTCTCTACCACCATACAAATTATAATAGAGCTCGTGAATACGATTCTTACGCTTCTAGTGGATGTTAGATTTTCAGATTTGAAAAGCAAAAAAGGAATCATGTAAACCACTGCAAACGAAGTGCAAACGAAGCCGAAAACATTATAGTTTCAATATAGCATTTATTTATATATAAATATAAGCGGATAAATATAATTTTAAGTAACAAGTTATTGTTGTTGTTATAATTATTACGTGTCACTGATGGAAAAAAAATGGAAAACAAAAAGTTTAAATTAAATGTTGTATAAATGTATTTTTTTTTGCATTGTGTGAATAATCTGACCCCTATTTAAGACTTACACGACGTACACTTGAAGACGAAACTGTAGCAATTTCTGTTTGATGGAAAATTTTGTAGTGTGAGGACTTTGTTTATAGCATTTTTGGTGAAATTTAAAAGAAGGAAAAGATTTATATGGAGGAGATTTAACTTCAATGATATGATGTCCGGATAATCAATCCATGCTTGTGCAGCATAATTTTTGCAAACGATATATAAGCAACTTCTCTGGGTAACTCAATCGTTCTCAGTGTAGTCGAATCAAAAGCAATTAATTTTTCTCATGTTTGATAAAGAAATATACTTGAGCATGTATATGTATGTGATATTGTGAGATACTATATGATATGATGTACATATAGGTATATAGGTATATATATATATAAATAAGTGTAAGGATAAATGTAGGGCAGTAAGTGCGTACATATGTACCCTTACGCAGATACAAAGCCCTGGTCAGTTTGGAAAACATCATCGCTTTTGTAGTTGGTATAGCAGTGTGTTTACTTAATATTATTAAACACCTTGAAAGCTGTATTCATATTTGGTGGAGCTCTTTATAACCCTCATCATAGACGAACACTTGGCTATCGAAAAAGTATTTTATTTTATAAGATAAAAATTATAGGGAAATCACATAAAATTATATCGGGAAATCGGATAAAATTATAAATTTTTCGATCAAAAACCATATCCACAGCAGTATGGATGTGCCATCAAAAAATTATATATATATACATACTGCTATGGATATGGTTTTGATCGAAAAATTTATAATTTTATCCGAGTCTTTTGCAGTGAAGTTACTTTAAATTTTTAAAAGAATTCTTTGCATTTCAAATATTTCTCTGAGTTAATATATCTTTTTTTCCCAATTGGAATTTTTTCAACTATTCGCTGCAGCTTTCCCTTTTAACGTGCATTCCTTATCCTTAATGCTGGTTTCTGGGTTAACTCAGCCAAGCATTTTCGGGGATAGAGCAGTCGCTTTCAGTTAAATATCAAAGGGAAGACTCGAATGTGCATATAATCCATCCAAATGTTATCTTTTTTTCCTACTTTTTTTATTCTTATTATTACGTTTGCACGTATTCTGATCATTTTTTTATTGGAAAAAGGCATTTATTGCGAAAAATTGCTACAACATATGTTAATCAAGATATTTCCCATCATCTTGTGGCGATATCGTATCGAAAGATTAAAATCGGTTTGGCATCGACCCACTTTCGCACTTCTTCAGAATTTCGAAATCGCGAGCCAGCCAAGCCATGATGAATCGATCTGAATAAGTGCTAATCCGAAGGCGCTTTATTTGACGAGTAAGCTGAGGTTACGGGAGTACTTACTCTTCGAGCTACAACATCGTATTCTTGGCAACTCTTGCAAATTAGCATTTGCAGTCAAGTCGTGTGGTAGCCATTTCCCCTCCTTTGGATCTTTCCCATCGCATGTAAACGTCTAGAAATAGTTTAATCATCAGCTGCTAAGCTGCTCAAAAGTTTTTTGAAAGTTTCAGTTGGGTTGTGTCTTGTGTTGGTTAAGTCTTGCAATTCATTGTCTTCGAACTTTCTTTGGTCTTCCAGATCGTTCTTTGTCGTTGATATTGAAAACATCAAAAACCGGGCAGCATCACTATAGACTCCTCAAAGTGTTGGGTGTGTGCGAAAGAATTTAATTGCACTAAATGGAAAAGTGTTGTTTTATGTAGAGTAAGGTCCATCGATCATCAATCATCGACTTTAACCGTTGTCTGCGTCGATACTTTGCGTTACTTTATCGTTTTCATCAGCAAATGTCGCTGATCAGGATACATGCAAGCACTAAAGCATAACAAAACCGTGTAAATTCCTACAGATATCACGTTTTCATCTAAAAATCGATGTAGAGTTGTCTTGGAATCATCTTTGAAGTTAGATATAGAGAGAGACAGAGAGAGAGAGAGAGAGAGAGAGAGAGAGAGAGAGAGAGAGAGAGAG